>JADDOH010007018.1:0-62015 GCA_016648135.1 Agrypnia vestita | reverse complement strand
TATACTTTGTTTTCATCACTTATTTATTGAAAATATCAACATTTTTTCAGGGCCAAATTAAAAATCAACGTACAGACATTTAAAAAAAATTATAATAATTTACGGGAAGTGAATAAATAATTAAGTACTGATGTGAAAAATTTAAAATATAACTACATATTTGTAAAATGGATCTGGTTGTTTAATTTACTTTAACTGTTTTTCTTATTTCCAAAATTTCTAATTCATCCACTTGTAATTGTGTATAATTTGTATGTAAAATCTGTAAACCCTTATTTTATATAAATATATATATATATTTATATAATGTCAAAAGAATGACCCATAACCAAAAGATGATCCGCGAATTTGGAATAATTTCTTTAAATGAAATAACTTTTTGTTTAACCCTGAACTACCCAGTATACTTGTGTACCTAACCATCATACCGTTCTCTGCAGGGATAGGCAGAGAGGATGGAACGCCATATTTCTCTATCTTGGCACACTACTTTTGCTTCGGCTACATTCATACATCTTCTCATGCTTTTAACAAGGCCATCCTCAAATACTTGTAGAATCTGACCACACTTACCCTATTTTTTAACTATCTTATTTCTTAACTATCCTTTCTTCGATCAGAAGTTTTACATGATCAAACCATCTCAGCACTCCTTTATTTATTCTATCTACCAAATAAAAGAAAACAAAGATAACGTGAATGCAACAGACAGTGTTTATTAATTAATATTTAACACATATTTAAATTTTAACATTGACTCAATTTCATTAGTGTCCTCTATCCAAACCCATCATCCATACAACTTTTCTTAAGAAACAATGTTATACGGATTCAATGTGACTTATTTGGTTTATTTAGAAGGGATACCAAATCACAGAGGCATATTCTAAGAGAGGACGGACAAGTGAATAATAAAGAGTTATGATAGTGTAAATATTGGTGAAATCGGAAGACATTCTATTGACAAGGCCAAAGAGTTTTAAGGATTTATTTGCCACACAATCTATTTGTTCATTAAATGTAAGTTTATAGTCCAGAATAACTCCGAGTCCTTAATAGACTCGACTAGGTACATTCAATTTTATATGTTCTATTTTGTGGTCAAAGGAGATAGGTATTTTTGATCTACATATAAAAATACATTATTTTGCATTTTTTATGTTAAGTTTTAAGCCGTTTACTTTACACCAATCAACAAAGGAGTCAATACCCGATTGAAGGAGTGTTCTTTAACTCTAATATAAAAACATTTACATTCCATTTGATAGTGTAGTAAATATATTATGTCAAGGTTCTGCAACCCTCTGTTTTGAGATCCATATCTTATTTTTATTCCTTTCAAGTAAAACCAATCAGTATTACAGAATTGTACATACACATTACATAACTGTCAACCAGTTTGTTTATGCATCAGATATATTATTCTTGAAATTTCACCTGTCACAATAATAAAAGCAATAATAACAAAACAAGATTGATAGGGTTTAATGTAGGTACATATTAAGTATGTTCATAACTGGAATAAATCATTAAAGCCTACCTGCCCTACATCAATATCTGGACTGAGACTCTCTCCAGTGTCTTCTAAAAGGTCCACTCTCAAGATTTGATGGATTCCAGTTACAATATCTACCTCCACTTCTGTGATAGTCACTCCGTAAACTTTATAATTCTGATAGCCGTCTGCTGCTTGTGTCGTCATATAACTAGCATTCAATTCAATACCAGATGTGTATGCTTTTGCAATCAGTTCAGGCCATGTGGGATTATTCATAGTCTTCCTTATAGGTTCCAATCGATCTAGTAATATCTGACAAGCCTTGACCGTAGCGAAGCAGCATGATTCACTCGAAACACCGCCAGCAGTGACAAATATATTTGGAGAGATCAGATTATTAGTGGGCTTGACGGATACCATTTCAAGTGGGATTTTCAGTGTGTAGGCACACACCTGAGCCACTTTGGTGTTGATACCTTGCCCCACCTCTATTCCTCCATGACAAACCGCAACTGTCCCATCCCCGTGGTAAATTGCAATGAAGGAGGCTAAGTTACCAAAATAATCTATATTGAAAGTCATTGGAGTCAAACTTATACCCCGTTTACGCCAACGGTTTGCTAAATTGAAAGTTTTTACATCCAAATATCTAGCATCGAAATCTGAAGTTTTTTTAAAGCTTTCAATTAATTCTGGTAAAGGATTGTTTTCGGTGACCATATTACGTATCCTGACTTCTGTGGGATCAATTCCAGTTACAGTGGCTATGTGATCCATTATATTTTCATTCATGGCGTGACCTTCAGTCGAACCTGCAAAATATTTATTTTGTATGCATAGAAATATTTCATTTACTAAACCAATATGGTTCACAGATTTGTGTTACTGTTGGTAAGTTTCCAGTGTAAGTTTTGAAGTTAATAAATTAAAAGCCAATAATTTCTCCTAATAATAAGCACAATAGTAGCTAGAATTTTTCTGAAACTATCATGTCGGCCCAAAAAAATACGTATGTAATATGTACATTAAAATCCTTTTTATTCGAACCCCGATAATTCAAAATTTGTCATAATTTAAAACACTCAAGACTCAAAAAATCTATTTCATAGTTGATTAATCTCGATAATTCAAAAACCCCAGTAGGTAATATAAATTATTTCAAAAAGTCTAAAAATTATTTCATAATGAAAAAAATTATTTCAAATTAACGATGTTCTTTCTCATGTATTCCTGGTAAAAATACTAAGAGTTATATTTTTTATTTTATAAAAATTTCTCTTTGATTTGGAAATTGGATTGATTCTGTTAATTTTAAGGATAATTTTTAAAAAGTTTGGTGAGTTTACTATAATTTCGGACTCGCATGAAGTTGGAAACATACTGGACGTTCCGTGAGCAATGGGACACCAGAGGTCGTACCCATGGCAAATTAGGGGTGGATTATAAAAATTTGATTTTTAAGGAAGATTCGAAATTCCATCTCAAATACAAAAGAGATGAAAGAAATCTTCAAAACGGTCCATTTCTCACAATTATCTGAAAAAATCTGGGGAAGATGTCAACATTGCATTTTTAACCTTGGAAAAATACAGAAGATCGTGAATGAATTCAATTTCATAAGTTTAAATGCTAATCTACTTAATTGCCAATGATGCTTCCAAAGGCATTCATCAAAATTACCAAGACCTGATTGATGTTTGAGGATGAGTTACTTTTTTCTTGTAATGAATTTATACCATAAAAGTTTATTAAAGGTATAATATATGTATTTGCTTAAAGGCAGCACTGTAAATAAAGCTATTAGTAATCAGTCTGAATAATTTTTAATGTTAATTTTAGTAGCATTAATAAAGAAAATTTAATTTATTATTTCATCATCTCAATTTCTACAACAGTTATCAATAAACCAATATGTCTCAAAAACTAAATGCAAACTAAAAATGTCACATAGTGAATGCTTTACTTTGTAATTAATATTAATCTAAATTATCGTTTACCTGGTGCTCGGCACCACGTGTTGGATGGTGTATCAGTTAGAACAGGGTTACACTGGACGTACCACGTTTTGGTTTCATAGGTGTTTGTGGCAACTTGAATGGCGAACGTGGAAATCAATGTTTCATTAAATGAGCAACCATAATCTTGATAAAATATATTCCGTAAATATTGAATTTTACCAGTGTCATCAACTCCTACCTGAAAATATTTTATGTAATAACTTATAACCTGTTATAATAAAGACTAGAATGCTAGATTAATTTCATTTATAACATCTCATAAAAGAGATAATATTTCATAATATGTAGCAAAATTAATCTTTTCCAAAATACATAAATATTTTTTTATTCATATGTTTTCTAATCCTTACACATTTTTGTTTCGATCTTTGTTTCAGTGAATGCTCATACAATAATGTTGTACAAGTTTTTATTTGTACGGGTTATTCGTGGTACAGGTATCTGATATTTGTATTTGATTGTATTAATGATAGGTGATTGTATAAATCTGTTGTCTAGTACACAATAGTGAATTGTGAAAAATCATTACCTAATTATCGATACAATCAGATGCAACTCTCAGATAACGGATGTTGTGGAACCGGTTAAAATGCTATCACTACCGTATACAGTAAAAGCTCTTTAATACGAAATTCAGGGGACCGAAATTCAAAAAAAAAATCGAATTTCGAATTAGGGAAGTAGAATTAGGCCCGGTTGTTTCAAGTTCGATCAAAGTAAGCGGTCGATAAAAGCATAGATTTTTACGAAAACGGATCGTCTGATTGGTGGAGAACGTAAAATTTCAGTTTAAACTCTACGCTTACTTTGATCGAATTTGAAACAACCGGGCCTTAGTAGGAAGTTTTTAAACCATCAACACACTTTCTAAACATTTCCAAGTGTACAAACAAATGCATGAATTTTCAAACACATTTATTTGGCCAATGTTGCATTAATTTTTGTCAGTTGTTTCAATAAAATTAAAATACATTACTTTGATATTGATCTTGAGCCATCAATTCAATTTTAAAACAGAAAAAATGAAAACAGCGAATATTGTACATCACTTCACTGCGCTTTTCAATTTTGGCGCGATTTTTTAGAATTGTTGAAACAGTCGAATTGGCGATACCATATTTTTTCGCAATTTTGCCCTTATTCTAAATTTTTCTGTCCACGTCTTTAATCAAATCCATTTTCATAGAAATAGTTAAAGTTTTGTACGCGCTGCGAACTGACGCCATTTTAATTTGAAACGAAACACTAGTCAAAATAAAATGCGAAAATAACTAAAATCTAACACGTGAACGTTATAAAATATCTAATATTCTTCACACTTATCAAATAACAAAAAATATATTAAAATCGTAAACGAAGAGACTAAAATATCGAAAGTTTTCACGGAAATCACAGACAAAAGCCCAAAAAAAGTCAATGACATAATGTTTTCACGCGATATATTTTCAATTTTAATAAAACACAAAGATGTAAACCGGCGACAAAACTTCAACTAATCTCTTCTTTTGGCGGGATATCATAAAACTGGAGTCATAAGGGTACGCGCGCACTAGCGTTTTTTCGCCGCGCGGCGAAAAAACCTGCGACATTTTGACGCGCGGCGAAAACAGCAGGCGCGCGCACTGCGGCATAATGCTGCTGATCATTTACGGGCAGTTCTTTAAAATATTTGGTGAACTTAACGATTACCCCAAAAAATTCTTCCAATATTATCGAATGAATAAATAATGTTTTTATGAACTTTTGAAACTAGTTGGACCTTCTATCACATATAAAAATACTCCATTCAGAAATGTTTAATGTTTCTATCACTATATTCTTTTGAAGTAATATCATATAATGGCGGTCTCCTCTCAACTTTCGTAATTAGCATTTCAATATTACAATCTTCATCTAGATCAGCAGAATTATTGCTTGTAGCCATTGTTCTTCCACATAAAATATTATATGGTACAGCAAAACAGCGCGTAGCGCGCGCGGTCATGACTTTAAAAAGATGCCTTTTTGCCGCTGACCGCAGCGCCAAAAAGATGCGTTTTTTTGCCGCTGACCACCGCGCCGCAAGAGAGTTGTAACATTTCACAGATTTTTCACCGCTGCATTATTTTGACGCGCACTACAATTCAAAACCCTTTGTTACAACACTGAGGTGCGACATTATGCCGCAGCGTTTTTTCGCCGCGCGGCGAAAAAACGCTAGTGCGCGCGTGCCCTTAAACAGCCTTACCCTGCGCGCGCGGCCGCCGGAAAGTTGGGAATGTTTTATGACTTTTATTACTGTCATATAGATGATCAAAGGCCTGTGAGCGCCTTGAGCGGTCATTTCTGTCAGCGCAGGTATAAAAACACTAGCAAATGGTGAGCAAATGTTAACATTTACATAAATGACTTTTGTGTCAAATTTCATAATTTTGTCGGAATTTTTTTTCATATTTGGAATTAGCCATTTTTTCGAATTATAGGAAGCATTTTGTATGAAAATTCATTTGAGGGGGATAAAATATCATTAAATTTTTCGAATTATACCGAATTTCGAATTATAGTTGTTTGTATTAACGAGCTTTTACTGTAATAAAAGGTTAAAACTTAATAATATGGAAAAATAAATTATATTAGTAAAGCCCTAAAAAACAACATTCCTCTAATTAATAATCAAATAAATTTCCCCTAAAGTCCTTAAGATTTGTCAACATCCCTACAGACCCCACCCGTCTCCCTCTTTCCTCTATTCAAATTCTTGATCTTTTTTGATAAGAAATTTAGTGCATATTGGCCTTTAGTTAGAGCAACACGCATGTGAAGAGTATTTTGTGAAGGAGTTGGTGTGTAAACAATACTATTGTTGTGGTGTGAAGTGTTATTTAAATGCTAGTGTAGTGGTTGTCCTGACGAAGAAACAGGTTACGTTTAGAAACCGGTAGACAAAAAAGTAATTTTTAGTGGTTACATACTAACGTAAATAACATTTTGTTAAATGTCTGACCACAAAGTTAATGCTTTAAACATTAAAAATATTAATAATAAATATTTTCTTTTTTACAAAACTTACCTTTTTGACAACATCAATGCCGTACTGTTGAATGGTGTTAAGAAACGGTGCTTTACAACTTGAATACAGCATTCTTTCTTTAACAGAGCATTTGTATCCTGGCATGGAGTAAATAAAAACTGCAAACAAATTGATAAAAAGTCATAATATTTTTGTACTTACAGTAAGAAACAAAAGTTTATATGAATTTTAGTCATACAAATTTACCCACGTTAAGTACATGTAAAAGTAAGGAAAATCAGCTAGTGAAATCACAAAATAAAAATATTGGTGCAGTGAATACTCAGCAATGTGCTCTAGAGCCAGTTGAGTAGAAACATCTGACAGCTACATCTTGTAATACAACAAAGTATCATAAAGTAAATATGGATTTTCTTCAATAAAAAGTGATGAAATATATTAAGATAAGTAGACGTATCTATACAGGGTTATTTGGAAAACATTAATAACCTCGCAGGACTATGTTCCTGTCTTGATTATGAGTCGAAAATGTTCAAGCTATTATGACCTAATATCAATAGTTAAGGAGATATGCCACATCAAAGTTTGCATTTTTTTTTCGATATTTCTGACCTATTTTTTGTAAAACATTGGACTATCATTACAGTAACTTATATAGAATATGAAAAAATTCATTCCCTTTAATACAAGTCAAATAAAAAAATAAAAACCCTCGAATTCTAATTGGAAAACATTCCAATTGGATTTTTTCAGGGATTTTATCATTTTATTTAACTTGAATTGAAACGAAGGAATTTTTCGTAATCAATATGAGTTACTGTAATGATAGTCCAACGTTTTACAAAAAACAAGTCATAAATATTGAAAAAAAAATGCAAACTTTGATATCTATTGATATGATTCTAGATCCTATCTATAGCATTTTTAGCAAATCTTTAAAAGAAGGAAAGTTTCCCGACTTATGGAAGGTAGCTCACATCACACCAATATTTAAGACAGGAAATAAAAGTGACGTTAGTAACTATAGACCTATAAGTAAACTAGCTTTTTTTGGAAAGATATTCGAGATTATTTGCTATAGATACATATTTGCCCACTTTCGTCAGACACTTTGCATTAATCAACACGGCTTTGTTCCAAAAAAATCCACAACTACCAACCTGCTTGAGTTTGTGAGTCAGATTTGCAAATCTTTTGATTCGAGATCTCAAGTGGATGTAATATATACAGATTTCAGCAAGGCGTTTGACAAGGTGAACCATCGTATACTTTTGAAAAACTTCATGCTATAGGAATCCACGGCAACTTATTGAGATGGATAGAATCTTACATTTCTCATCGAACTCAAGTTGTGACTGTAAATGGATATGATTCATCTCCGGTTTCTATCACCTCAGGAGTTCCTCAAGGTTCTCACCTTGGTCCCTTGTTCTTTCTTATCTTCATAAATGACTTGCCAAATATATTATGAAATAAGTGTCTATTATATGCCGATGATTTAAAAATTTATTCCACCATTCGTAGCCTGGAAGATAGTTATCTCCTACAAAGAGATCTGGACGAACTATCAAAATGGTGTAAAGCAAATAATATTTATGTCACTTAATGCTAAGAAATGTTCATGTATTAGTTTCACTAAAAATATTAAAAAAATAGAATTTGTTTATAAACTGGGTGACGTTCCACTCGCTAAAGTCGATTCAATAAGGGATCTGGGTGTCATGCTAGATTCTAAACTCACTTTTAGAAACCACTTTGATAATATCACAAACAAGGCATATACTATGTTGGGATTTATCACCAGAATTACTCAAGACTTTAAAAATCCTCAAAGTCTAAAAATTCTCTATACATCACTAGTACGAAGTATATTGGAATATTCGTCAGTTATTTGGTCACCTTATTACACAACACATATTACGAGAATTGAGAGAGTGCAGAAAAAGTTTCTACGTATTTTGTCATACAAAGCCGGTCAACACAATAACCTTCACAGCTACGAAGATCGACTTGCCTTTTTCAAGATGCACAAACTTGAGTCCCGACGAAAAATATCCGATCTCATTGTGCTACACAAGATTCTCAGCGGAGCTATTGATTCTCTCTGTCTATCTGATATAAATTTACATGTTAAACCCCGTATAAGAAACCCGGAGTTCTTCAGAATAAGTCAGCACACTAATAATGTCGGTTACTTTTCTCCCATTACAAGGTTGTGTCGCACATATAATTTGTATTGTGCTGACCCTAACATTGATGCTGATATTCTTGCAGACACGTTATTTTCGTTTAAAAACTCACTCATACACAACATCCATTTTCTTAACGACGATATGAACCTATAGATCCATTAAATACTAATCGCACTACACTCAAACACAAATATATAATATACATAAATGTACATGTAAAATATAATTAATTACAAAAATACATGTTACTAAAGCGTGCCGAAGACACTTGTAATTGGGATAATGGGCCTAGTCTTCACTATAATGTTTATTATCTGAGTATCATGTACCCATTATCTTGTTAGTGTCTCTAATAAATAAAAAAATAAATAAAAAGAATTACATATCTCCATAACTATTGATATTATTAGGTCATGATAGCTTGAACATTTTCGACTCATAATCAAGGCAGGAATATAGTCCTGCGAGGTTATTAATGTTTTCCAAATAACCCTGTGTATATATATATACAGGGTTATTTGTAAAACATTAATAACCTCGCAGGGCTATATTCCTGTCTTGATTGTGAGTCGAAAATGTTCAAGCTATTATGACCTAATATCAATAGTTTAGGAGATATGCGACATCAAAGTTTGCATTTTTTTTTTCAATATTTATGACTTATTTTTTGTAAAACGTTGGACTATCATGCTATGCTATATGTTATACAAGAAATAATAAATAAATAAATTAATTAAATAAGTTTTTGCATAAGTATTTTTTTTGTTTTTAAATAATATGCTTTGACATAATAATAGCTTAGTTTGAAAATAGTAAGAATATTGATGTGACACGTATTCCGTGTTCACTTCACTATTTAAAAAAAATAAAATATATATATTGTGTGTGCTTAAAATAATCCCACTTAAAATACCTGTAGAGTTACGAACATATCAAAAGTAAAATAATTTTATAAATTGGATTCGACAAATATCTAGGCGCACATTAAAAAACTCAACATAACAACAAAATAAATACTGTATAGAAATAAGACAGCATTCTTTATTGAATAGGTACTTGCGTATTCATCACTTTATCTTTACATATTTTCATTTTTTATAATACTTGTCAAATAAATTACAATAATTTTATTATCGTCCAAGATATAGTAATTTCCCAAGCTCGGGATGACAGTACAAAGACTCTTTTATACTGGTAATTATAACAAACACATGACTCAGTTGTGGCCTTGTAATTTTTCATCGGTTATATCCTTCGTTTCGGTTTCCATATATTTTAGATCTCCAGTTCAATCGTTCGATGTTCAATCTAGTTTGCACGAACTAGATGGAAATAGAAATGGGAACTGTATCTCTAGTTCAGTATAACAGATCCGTTTATTAAGACCCGTTCGTTCGCGAACTATCCACCTCTACTTTGAATGCAATGATAAAATATGTCAGGTTACTTACCAATATTATGCAGAAGATCGCCTTCATGAGTATGCTTGAACAAATATAAATGGTAACGTGCAGCATCAGATGGAACTTGTGAAGACAAAGCCGAAACAATAATGTTATCAGTCTTAGAAAGGTGAATTTTTTCTTGTTCGATATCTGAAATACAAAATAATAATAAAGAATGGGTGAACGTGACATGAAAATACAAAATGCAATATATGTGTAAACATACCAATCCTGAATTGCAGATAATTGTATTTGCCTCTAGCCATGTTGATGAGTGCTTCGTGCGTCTCATCAGTCATCGGGAATGATATTCCACTCATGGTTTGTTGTCTGTGTCAAAGCAAAATAATTGTCAGCATGTTTTATTTTCTTACAAATTTACCCCTTAATAGATTAAGAAAGTCAATTTGTTAATTTTATTAGGAATAGGCTTTATGGGGTAAACAATATCAAAAGAGACATTATTTATAGCCACTCGCTTGCCCTACATTTTAACAAACACAGTCAGGATTGTCCAGGAACACAATGAACACACGATTCATAATCAAGAATTTACCGTAATTACATTATTTTCTATGTAAGTGTAAAAAGATAATAATTGTTTCTCATAGATAAATAAACAGATAACATGAACAATTTTTTTGTTTATTATTATGGCAATCATTTTTTTTCAGTCTTTTAAATACATAAAAGAATTTTTCCCCTGGATGCAAGTCCACATTTTTGAACATGACTTCTTTAAGGGATCTTCACGGAAGTCCAGTATTTTGGATCGGGGCATGTAAGTGGCTAAGACTAGTAAAAATATAAATTTTATTTTGTAATTACTTTACAACAATTTTGTGATAAATTAGAATATTAATTTTAATCAAAGCAATCGAGGAACTTTTCAAAGGTCATCAACTGAATACATATCTTTATACAAAAGATTCTTATGATTACAATAAGGTAGTGCTACTAGGGTGTCTCTTTATGCATATGAATAGGCCTTTAGAAACTTTTGCATCTGATTAATAATTTTTAATGTAAGTTTATGTACCTAGACTCTGTGCTGAAGTCCGATTGATGATCATGTATTGTGAGAGCTTTGAGGGCTTCTTCTCGGTCAGTTAATGGTGCCGGGTCGCTAACTATTTTAAGATGTCGGTTGAAACCCGCTAACGTAGCATCCTCCTGCAATTATCAAGATGATTCATTCAGTTTTAATTGATTTAAATTAATTCACATTACACATAAAGTAAATAGGAATGAAAACATAAAATTAATTTCCATTGAAGAACAATATAATCCAAATTATAATAATTTTACTGTCTGTCTGTCCGTCTGTTCCTGTAACATCCGTATTTTCATTCGAATTTACGACTAAAAAAACAAATTAAACAGACGAACATGGGGCTTGAACCTTGGGCCACCAAACTCAAAGGCGGCGATGATAACGATGTTGCTATTACCGAGCCTGCATTATTCATCAAAAATACAGTACACATACTAAAATATATTTTCTTTATTTACACTGCTTTTACAAGGATTTTTCAAGGATACGGTACCTGGCTATCACTCATGGGGCTCGGGTTCGAATGCCGTTGCCGGAATATATTTTTCTATTATTTAATTCTATTGTATATATTTTTTATTTTTGATTATATTTTGGTGTCGATTTTATTTATAAATTAATCAATTAATTATGTTGTCGCTAGAGTGATATTGTCATAAAAGGATAGTAATGTGTTTATTTTTATGCACAATCATAATCGTTAGTTCCTTTTATCTGCCGGCATGGGAAATAAAAAAATATTTAAATATTTTCATAATAAAAGTCGTTATTATTTATTATTTCATGGGTGTACAGCTATAAATAAAAAAATATTAATTTATTCTTTATATGTAATTTATATACTGTTTGATTTGCATCGAAAATATATCAGGGGGAGGAGAAAATATAAAAGGGCAGGGAGGAAATACAGCCTATGTTACCTGCCGAGTCCTAAATAATAAGTTTCCAAATTTTGAGTTCGATCGATCAGACGGTACAGATTTGCATCGAAAATATATCAGCGGAGGGGAAGGGTTAAAAGAACAGGGGGGAAATGTCGCATATATTACCCGCCGAGTCCTTAAGAATAAGTTTCCAAATTTTGAGTCCGATCAGACAAACGGTACAGATTTGCATCGAAAATATATCAGTGGAGGGGAAGGCTTAAAAGAATAGGGGGGAAATGCCGCATATGTTACCCACCGATTCCTTAAGAATAAGTTTCCAAATTTTGAGTCCAATCGGTCAAACTGTACAGATTTGCATTGAAAATATATCAGGAGAGGGGAAGGGATAAAAGAATAGGTGGGAAATGTCGCATATGTTACCCGCCGAGACCTAAAGAATTAGTTTCCAAATTTTGAGTCCGATCGATCGAACGGTACAAATTTGCATCGAAAATATGTCAGGGGGAGGGGAAGGGGTATAAGAAAAGGGGGGAAATATTGTCTATGTTGCTCACCGAGTCCTAAAGAATAAGTTTCCAAATTTTGAGTCCGATCGGTCAAACAGTACAGATTTGCATCGAAAATATGTTTGGTGAGGGGAAGGGGTATGAGAACAGGGGGGGAAATATCGCCTATGTTACCCGCTGAGTCCTAAAGAATATTTTTCCAAATTTTGAGTCCAATCGGTCAAACGGTACAGATTTGCATCGCAAATATGTCAGGGAGAGGGGAAGGGAAATGTTGCCTATGTTACCCGCCGGGTCCCAAAGCATAAGTATGCAAAATTTGAATCGAATCGGACAAACAGTGTGGATTTGTATAAAGAACAGACAGACATTGAGTTTTATAGGTATAGATTTTAAATGACACATAAAAAATAAAAATAGATTTTGGTATGGCCGGGAATCGAATCTAGCACCTCTCACGTGCTAGGCGGGCGCTCTTTAGAAGAAAATGAGATGAGTTTTCATTGTGCTGTAAAAAAGTGTCATAAATTATTATGTATCTAAATATAATAATTTCATTGTCTGTCCGTCTGTCCCCAAAATTTCGTCTAACGTCCGTAATTTCATTCGAATTCAAGGCTAAAACAGATTAAATGTACAGAGATAGGGCTTGAATCCCTGGCTAGCAAACTGGAAGGCAGAATGATAGCGATTTTGCTACTGCTGAGCCTGCGTTACACGTCAAAAATTTAGTACATTTAGGACTTAGCAAAGATGCAAACCATTTAATGTTCTGCCCAGCACAATCGACAGGGTAAAATAATTAAAATATGTAGTACCTTTAACTGCCGGAAGGGGAAATATTTAAAAAAATGTTCAAATATTTTGATAAAAGTCGTTATTACTCTTTCATGGGTGTCGGATATAAATAAGTAAATACTTATTCTTTAGGCACCGGCATGTAAAAGTACCTTAATTTTTGACAGGTTACAACTAGTTTATATATAAAAGTAATAATTATAAATTGCATCTACGAAATACTATTGTATATATGTATTTATATATATATAAATACTATTGTGTATATATATATATGGTAGGAGTCACCAATAATTATTGGTGGGAGACTTTCATGTCACCCGCGAACAAGTACGGCTAGTCCGAAACTTTTGAGGCCTTTTTAGCCTTGATAATGGCAAGTGATACCGTGTCGAAACGTCGGCCTAGGTCTTCTCAGGAAGACCATTTACAGAAGACGCGAGATATTCCAGAATCTACTTTTGTTACATATATATATATATATATATTAGGTCCATACATATGAAATTGGCGTTTTGCCATACTGGCAAATTTAATCTCAAATATCTTCTCTTTGGTTAGGAATTCCAAATCCAAATTTATACAGCTATTTACTCATGTATTTGTGTTTTGAAAATTATAATTCATTTGTTTTTTCCTCAATTTTTTTTTTTTCTTTGCGTCACTCAGTTACAAAATGAAAAACTTGAAATATCGCGTTATTTACGAGTACGAGTTCCACCGTGGCACCAGTGCTGCAGAAACGCCTCGAAGGATTAATGATGTGTATGGCGACGGTGCCGCAAAAGAAAACACAGTGCGTTTTTGGTTCCAACATTTTCGTTCTGGAAATTTCTACCTGCAGAACAAGCCCCGTGGACGGCCGGGGACCAAAGTTGATAATGAAGAATTGAAGGCTATTGTGGAAGCGGATCCATCGCAAACCACATCCGAGTTAGCTGCAGGCTGCGGTGTTAGTGATAAAACTGTTTTAATCCACTTGAAGCAAATTGGTAAGGTGAAAAAGCTTGAAAGGTGGGTACCTCACGAATTGAGTGAAGCAAATCAACAAACGCGCGTTGACTGCTGCGTTGCATTACTCAACCGGCATAATAATGAAGGGATTTTAAATCGAATCATCACCTGTGATGAAAAGTGGATCCTGTACGATAATCGGAAGCGCTCATCGCAATGGCTGAACCCTGCCGAACCAGCCAAACCATGCCCCGAGCGAAAATTGACTCCAAAAAAGTTACTTGTGAGCGTTTGGTGGACTAGTGCTGGTGTCGTTCATTACAGCTTTCTTAAATCTGGCCAGACGATTACGGCAGATGTCTATTGTCAGCAACTGCAAACCATGATGGAAAAGCTAGCTGCTAAACAACCGAGGCTGGTTAATCGCTCTAGGCCACTGCTGCTTCATGATAACACTAGACCACACACTGCACAACAGACGGCTACTAAATTAGAGGAGCTTCAATTGGAATGTCTAAGACATCCACCGTACTCTCCGGACCTTGCCCCAACAGATTACCATTTTTTTCGAAATTTGGATAACTTCTTGCAAAGGAAAAAATTCAACTCCGATGGGGCAGTCCAAACCGCCTTCAAAGATTTTATTGATTCCCGTCCGAATGGTTTTTTTAGTAAAGGGATCGATAAACTACCTATGAGATGGCAAAAGTGCATAGATAGCAATGGTACATACTTTGATTAAATAAATATATTATAACAAAAAAAAATCGGCTTTATGTTCCTCCCATACTAAACGCCAATTTCATATGTAAGAACCTAATATATTATATACCAACTGTCGAGTTGCGTGTTCATGTTTAATGCCCAGCGGGAATACCAGTGCAAATAATCTTTAATACTTTTTTGTACTAATTTCTTGATAATTTTTACCCCAAAACTCGCAGGGAAAGAACCTTAAATTTTGTATTCTGATTATTAAATTTATTTAATGATAATAATCTTAATAATTTGATCAAGGTACCACAGATGTCGTTAAAAGGTATATGTATTTTTTTCTATTACATTCATGATTTCTTTTGGGATGCAGCAATGTCATTCACCTTACAAAACAAATTACATACATAATTACTTAATACAAGGTATATTCAGAAAGTAAGTGTACTGTGACCATAACGGGATGTGATTTTTGTTTTTTGAGGGTTGACCATACTGGGAGGTAGAGGGGGATCTCCTGACCAGAGCAAACACTGCAGGAACACGGTAGAATGTAAACCCACGTTATAGTGTCGAGTTGCGTGAAAAAAGTCAGTAAGAAATCCTGCCAAGTGCGAGCCACATGCTATGATCCTCTTCCTATAAGCAATCACAAACACCTACCGAATTTTTTTCACAAAAATGGTTTACGGTGAAGATGTTACAGAACATAATGAGTGTGTTTAAGTGGTGTAGGGAGTTTATTGGAGGCAGAACAAATGTCATGATGAACAGAGGAACGGAAGACCTTCCATTTTAGCTGATTAATTGGTGCATAAAATCGAGGAAACTGTTCTTGAAGACCGTCGATTGACAGTGGATGAAAATTTATGCGATGTTTCCACAACTCTGCAGAACTCCCTTATACGAGACACTCACAGAAACGCTGGGATACTGGAAACTGGTACCAAAACAGCTGACAGAGTAGCACAAGAAAAATCGGTTCAATAGTGCTGGCGAGTTACTTGTGCGACTTGAATTGGAAGGTGAGGATTTTCTGAGGTCTATTGTGACTGGAAATGAAATGTGGGTGACTTATTACACACCTGAGATAAAAACACAGTCATCACAGTGGGGTCACACCAATTCCCCATATGCCGAAAAATTTAAAACTACAATTTCAGGCAAAATAATCAAGGCCTCAGTGATTTGGGGCCGAAAAGGCAGCATTTTGTTTGAATTTCTGCTTCAAGGGGAGACCATCAATGCACGACGATATTGTGAGACCCTTAAAAACAAAAAAGGAGAGTTCAAAGCAAAAGTAGAGGAATGCTGATGAGCGGATTGTGCTTGTTGCACAATAACACCCGTCCTCACATAGCCTTAGCTTCCAAGGCGCTCTTAGACTCATTTGGTTGGGATGTTTTGAACCACTCCCTGTATTCGCCTGACTTGTCATTTTTTCATACCTTCAGATTATCATTTTTTCATTTCCCTGAAGACACACGGATGGAATTAAATTTGCAATGGACGAGCAGGAGGGCATAAAGAAGCTTGTGCCACAACTCACCACATACATTGAACAAGATGACGATCATGTGGGAAAATAGTCAACAAGTGTATCAACAATATCCTGAAACTTTTTTTCAAATACACTATAACTAAAAAAAATCTAGTACACTTACTTTCTGAACATGCCTCGTATATTATAATATTACACAACACATATAAAGAAAATACCTGTACACTGCAATAATAATCATCTTTTAAATGTGCTGATCCAAATTCCTGTTTCAATGTTGCCTTAGTGGAAGCATAAAGCATCTTCTGACGGACGGTAGCGGTATCGGGAGACCAGCTTATAAAGAGCCATTCGTAGCCAAGGGAATTTTTGGAATCCAACCTTAAAATATGAAGCTAATTAAATTACAGTAGACATAATTGTGACATAATACAGCGTGAAAATACAATATTGAACATATAAAATAAGAGAATAAACAATTAAATAAGTCTAAAATACACCACAACTCCTTAACAATTAGACCTGTGGTGCACTCTCTTGCTTGTGTCAAAATAAATATTTGACAGGGATTCCTGAAATTTTGTAATTTGGGAAGTTCACAATTTCGCATTCACAAGTTCAGAACTTCACGAATTTTATATTTATATAATAATATTGACATAAAAATTATTTTTCATTCTATATTAAAATTCTAAATATTAAAAAAAAAAACAGAATCTTTTATTGCCTCGGTTAGTATACAAACGCGATCAATGCGACCCCGGAAAATTGAGAGTCTACTCTGTTATTATATTACTCGGCATAATCCAAGATGATGACACTTATAACAGATCCGTCTGAGAGTAAGTATCCTCGATATAGTTGAGTGTCCTGATTTCAAAATAAAACAGAATTGATGCGCAAGTATTAAAGAAAATATTACACTTTAAAGCTTCGAAAATTTCAGCATACATTTTGATATTTGATAGGCAAAATCTAAAGATAAAGTGTAAAATGAGAATTTTATTTATAGACAATATCAAATATTTACGTGAATCATAGACAATATAATGAATACTGAAGGTGAATAAAACAAAATTATTGCACAATATTTTTGTTTGTTTGATGATTGAACAACCTTAAGGCGGCACATTCACTGCAAATGCATATTTCGGCGTTTTTTTTACAAAAATCAGGGTTTTTATTATTCATTTATATCAGAATGTATATAATAGATTGCAATTTTTTTAGGGCAAAAACTTAGATAGAACCTTTTTCTTATATAAAAGTAATAAACTGAACATTATTTACAATAATTAAGAAAAATACAGGCATTAATCCACAGGCCGCGGCAAAAAAACGTTTTTAATGTTCCCGGGCGAAGAGTGGTTCGTTTAAAATTTGTATGTAAGCATAATTGTTTTTTTTATACGTATAAAGTTTACTTAATTATCTAGAATCCGTACGTAGGAAATTAAGAAATATTCAATATTTATAAAGTTATAATGTTTCAAACACGCAAGAAATTATTACGATTTTTTATGATTTTCAAATGTTGTTTATTCATATAAAAAGATGATTTTAAGCGATATATTCTACTTAATCCCACACTTTGAATCCTCACCCACTATTTAAAAGTTAGTTTTTTTTATTAAAAATAAGTTGATTACTAATTATTAATCGAGATGCCACGGCTAAAAACTCGTTTTTATTGGTGAAGAGCTTCTTAAAATTATGAGAGGTTTTCTTAAAATTTGTATGTGGGCATAATATGTTTTTTTATACGTATAAAGATTACTTAATTATCTAGAATCCGAACGTAGGAAATTAAGAAATATTTAATATTAATAAAGTTATAATGTTTCAAACATGCAAAAAATTATTACGATTTTTGATGATTTTCAAATGTTGTTTATTCATAAAAAAGATGATTTTAAATGATATATTGTATCTATATTCGCACTTTTAAGTCTTCATTCACTATACACAAGGAAACATTAAATTAAGTTATAAAAATTAAAAATTAAGAAGGTATTGTAATAACATTTAAAAGTATGTATATTTTGATTGTTTTTGGAAAGATTTTTTTCACTGCGTTGTGATTGTTTTTTGTAGAAGATTTTTCAATTTAGATTTGAATTTTCCATAATTTTTCTCTGTCTTCATTTCATTGGGAAGAGCATTATAAAATGATACTCCTTGATAGGAGAAATGGTGTTGGGCTGTGCTAGTATTACATTTAGGTATCAAAATATTTCCAGCTGATCTCGGTCTATTATTGAAACATCCAAATGTACTATTATTGATGTACATTTTGTGAATTTGAAGTATCACAAATTTTTTATAGATTTGATTAATATTTGGGACGTTTAAGAATGTTGAAAAGTTCCCTTGTTGGGAATATTGAGAGTTTCCTCAAAATCACGTTGATAATTACTCTCTGAACTATTTCTACTGGTAGTATATTAGACTTAAAGGTCCCACCCTAGCTAACTATACCATACTGTAGTATGGACTGGGCAAACGCAAAATATACCACCTTCAGTATGTATATTGATAAGATATTTCGTAGCCTTATGAATAGGTATATGAGTTTTCTCATCCTAGTGACTGTGGAATACATTTGCTCTTTCTATTTTACATTGCTGTCAATTATGACACCCAGGTACTTGATATTGCTCTTACCAGACAAAAACAGACATTTTTCATTGTTACAATTTTTGTTGTCATTACATTAATTGGAGTGGATCTTTATATGAATATGTTCAGGTGAATCCTTTTTGGTAATAGAAAACGGGATATATACAGTTTTTTCTGCATTGAAGACAAAAGTTTTTGTCAAACCATGATTTCAAAATGTTAGCAGCTCTGTTTGCTTTAGTATTTACATCACCCCATGTTTTTCCTTTTATAATTAATGCAGTATCATCAGCATAAGATACAATTTCTCCTTTTAGAGGTAATTTGAACATGTTGTTGACATAAATAATAAATAGTATTGGGCCTATAACTGTTCTTTGCGGAATACCAAAAGATGTAGTTAGTGATCCACTTAGTTTACGTCCAATTCTCACTATCTGGCATTGTTCTTTAAGATAGCTTTGGACCAGGATAATACCATTCTCCTTATTCCTATTTGTTTTAATTTTAAAACAAATATTGAATGTGATATGCCATCAAATGCCTTTCTCAAGTCCACAAAAATTCCCAGACATTTTTCTCTACTATCGAGATTATGATAGATAATAGATGTTAGTTTGGCAATCGCATCCTGAGTGCCTAATTGTCTCTAAAGCCAAATTGTTGCGGATTTAATATATTTTTGATTTGTATATAGCTATTAAGTTGTTTTTTAATAACTTTTTCAAAGATCTTTAATTTGATGTAAGTGAATGTGAAAACCAAAAATTTAAAAAAATATTTTTTCTATATAGCAGGTTACAAAATATTTTTTGTTGTTAAATAAAATACTTATAGATTAATTACCTGTATAAAATAAAACAAGGTTGATCCTCTTCAATCAGTGACGAAATCATTTTATCAAAATCCTGGTCCCACGTGCTGTTACATTTTAGATGTGTCTTTAAAGAGAGTTCCTCTGAAATTACAAATAATTTTATGGTTATTATTTATTTTTATTATTATTCACTGCAACTGGATGCACAAATTCTTTAAAACAGTATGCGTAATGTAATAACGACATAGATAATATGTCAATATTACATTCAGTATATTCAATCGGCACATTGCTTTAACTGATCAGCTCATAATTCCCAAAAGAGAGTAAAATAATTCCCTTAAGGCTGGACATTCATTTTACAAGTTTCAAATTCGAGGTATCTGCGATTTGATTGTGCTCTTTCAAAAGCGGTCTAGAAGGTAATCTAAAAGTACAGTGGAACCTCGCATAACGAGCACCTTAGGATTGTTGCTAGACTCCAAAATTAATTTCAACCGGCACATTGATGCGATTGTCGGTAAATCAAAATGTCTGGCTTCATAATGCGTCTTGGCAAACCATTTAGGCAAATTAGTACATTAAGGAGACTATACATAACCTATATTCGACCTCACCTCGAATTTTGCTCAACAATATGGTCACCCACATATAAATTTAATATTAACAGAATCGAAAACGTTCAAAAAACATTCCTTAAGCGTATTAACTACAAATTTAATTTGAATTTTAACTATTTGGACTCAATAAAATTTCATAAATTGGAAACTCTAGAAAACAGGCGAATATTGTCAGATCAATCCTTTCTTTTCCAAATAATTCATAACCTTATTATTTTCCGGAAATCACCAGCTTGCTAACTTTCCACGTCCCATTTCGACCTACCAGACAGAAGTAGTTCTTTTCCCTTCCAATTTATCAAACCAACAATAGGAAATCCTCTCCCAATCCACATATATGCTCAGATTATAATTACCTCTTAAATTCAATAGATATTTTTAACACTAAATATGAAGAGTATTGTCATATGGTGAAGCAGATACTAGAAACTCGTACCCCTCCCTGATCATGTATATCATGTGTATTATATACATCACGAGCCCCCTTATGCCTATGTTAAATCTAAATTTGGAACAATCGGTTAAATGATGTTTTATCTGTCATTGTCAAATTGACTTATCTATGATTATGTCCTATTTGTGTTATCCTTTAATTGAGGGAGACATTTAACTTTTTTTTTGTATTTCATCTTATCACGCAATTGTGTCTCCCTTTTGGATGACCGAATTAAATAAATAAATAAAATATAGTTTACCGCGAAATCTTTGTTGATATTATTAATTAATTCGTCTTCTTTCAAAATTTGCGTTTACTTAATGTGAAATATAAGCATTTTGCATAAGGGTTTAGTTTTTTAATTCAAGGTAAAAAAAGTCACAATTATCAAGATTAAGGTTATGTTCATATAAACCACTATTGCAAAAAAGTATACAACAATTTAAGTGATTTGATGGCATTTTGTGACTGCTTTTTAGATTGTGATATGTAATTAAATAAAATATATTCAACACAATAACATAATACTATAATTACAAAACTTATTTATCTTTTCAGCTCGATTTTTGGATACTATTGAGAATGCGGATGAGATAATGCAGATCAGGAGGATTTCTTTCATAATGAAAATGAAGAATTTACAATATCAATTCTTGAAGATGAAGTAATGCATGTAAATATTTATGCAATGTCTTAAAAAGATGGAATTAAAAACAGATGTTTAGTTTGAGTTAGTTTTATTTTTTATATTTTAAAACCTAATATAAGACAAAATTGCTGCTTGTACGTTTATAATAAAAACAGAAATTTCTTTTTTCTCTCTGACCTAGATACATTTCCCAAATACCAAATGGAAAAATCAAATTTGTAATTCAACACTAGGATACTATGTTTTGCAAATTATATCAAATCATAATATATGATAAATAATGATAAACAAAAAATATTTTACTGGACTACTTATATGTGATATTAAACAAATTGCCTATAATATAACTGTGTTTACGTTCTCGCATAAATACGTTCAACAATTATCTTTATAATCTTGTCCAGACACTAAAGATAACAATAGGCGATGCTTTAGAGCGTGTAACCAAAATATTCAATATATCAAACCATTGTCTATAATCACTTTGATGGCTCTGGTTTTTCCACTGTGGCATTCTCCAAAAAATCTCTTTAATGTGTCATTTCCTAAAATCAATCAAAATGTGAAATAAATGTTTTTAGTTTTAGAATGAGTAATATGAAAAAATATAACGATTCTTAAACGGCAATATTTTTGGATAAAAAAGTATACTTACCACGAATACCCGTCTGATGAGACATGTTTTGGATTGTCTAAATAAAATAATATACTGATTAAAAATAACTTTCCAAAAATAAATCGTACCGAACAAAAGTGGTTAATTTTGACGTATTTCACCATAGACAAATCAATCACTTGTTAGCACCATAGAAATGGTTTAGCACCACAGAATATAGACCAAAAAGTTAGCACAATTCTGTGATTAGCCGTGGATTAGCCCTCGTTAGCATAGAAAAGAGAATCTCGTTAGCATTGATAATTATAATTGATAAAAGAGTAAAAAGAGTAATAGCTAGACAAGATCTGAGTTGCGTTCAATCAAAATGTTCAGCGTTACTTTTTCATCGCTCAAGTCGATCTTTTTTCATTTCACTTATAATCACTGTTTACTTATATTTCTTATTATCACTGAGTCCTATCTGTGTCGTCCTATAATTGTATAGTCCGTCCAACTTATCTGGAGAATAAAGGAGGGCGTCCCAATCGTTGTGGTACTGCCGATAGTCTAAAAATTATCTCATTTGTAGGGAATTTTTAGCAAATTCGTTTTTTCTTAAATTAGTTATTAAGCAGTATACGACACGATAAAAAACAAAAAATGTAAACTAACGTACAAATAAATTTATCAAAATATACATTCGTAAAATACACAACGTCACAAAATGGCGTTTTTTCAAAATCAAAGAAAAATACAATTTTTAGGAAAAAAACCAAACAATAATAATTCTTTTAGGCCGGCGCCACATTACGCAGATCTTCCGCCGCGTCTTTTCCGTTGCGCCAAATCGGCAAAGCAAATAGATCGACCGATCATCCGCGTAGTGTGTTTAATAAGCGCATATTGTATGGAAAGAAATGTAGCGATGTTCCACGACAGAAGAGACGCGGCGGAAGATCCGCGCAGTGTGGCGCCGGTTTTATTCGGTGTCTCATACCTAATGATCATGACCACCATGTTTAACTCAGTAACACGTAAGGATATCAATCGGTTTAGGGCCGTTGTATCAACTTGGTTTATAGTAATCTTTCGTTCAAAGCATAGATATTTTGCATTTTCCACCGATCAAACGACTCGCTCTCGAAAAAATCTATGCTTTAAATGAACTATTGCTATAAAGTAAGTTGATGCAACCAGTCTTTAATGTGCATAAATAAAAAAGTTTATTTTTGAAAAAAGATGTTTATACAAATGAACTCGTTAATGAATTATGTAATAAAAAGTATAAATAATAAAAATTCTATGTAAAAAATTATCGAATAAAATATGTTCTAAAACTTTTCTCATCTTACGGCTTCTAAATCAATTTTTCCACTTATCCTTGTTCTTTTTTTTCCGGGTGTAGATATTTTAATGCCTATTTCCACGGCCACTTTACCTTCTTTAACTATTTTGTAAATTGCCGATTCAGAAATACCTGAAGAAATTGTATAATAGTAAAATAAAAAACTAAGTATGGGAAAATCATTATAACTGCATGGCAGCACTAACCTGAAGTGGCGGCAATAAGTCTATGAACAAAATCAAACGGTATAATTGGGGCTTTTAGACGTTGTTCCTCTTCAAAAAACGTGTGCATTTTCAAGATTATTTCCCGAACACTGCTTTTAATGGTTTTTGGCATGGTGACAATCTAAATTTTTCTTTAAAAACTATCGAAACAGTCGTGAACCCCTCTGTAAACAAAGTCTGTGAAAGGTCTGTCAGCTGTAGATAATCCAATATGGCGTCGTTAGTTCCAAATTTGGCCATTCTTCAGATAAGTTAGACGGACTATATATAGTCCGTCCAACTTATCTGGAGAATAAAGGAGGGCGTCCCAATCGTTGTGGTACTGCCCATAGTGTAAAAATTATCTAATTTGTAGGCAATTTTATGCAAATTAGTTTTTTCTTAAACAAGTTATTAAGCAGTATACGACACGATAAAAAACAAAAAATGTAAACTAACGTACAAATAAATTTATCAAAATATACATTCGTAAAATACACAACGGCACAAAATGGCGTTTTTTCCAAAATCAAAGAAAAATACCATTTTCAGGAAAAAAAAACAAACAATAATAATTCTTTTAGGCTGGCGCCACATTACGCAGATCTTCCGCCGCGTTTTTTCCGTTGCGCCAAATCGGCAAAGCAAATAGATCGACCGATAATCCGCGTAGTGAGTTTAATAAGCGCATATTGTATGGAAAGAAATGTAGCGATGTTCCACGACAGAAGAGTCGCGGCGGAAGATCCGCGCAGTGTGGCGCCGGTTTTATTCGGTGTCTCATACCTAATGATCATGACCACCATGTTTAACTCAGTAACACGTAAGGATATCAATCGGTTTAGGGCCGTTGTATCAACTTGGTTTATAGTAATCTTTCGTTCAAAGCATAGATATTTTGCATTTTCCACCGATCAAACGACTCGCTCTCGAAAAAATCTATGCTTTAAATGAACTATTGCTATAAAGTAAGTTGATGCAACCAGTCTTTAATGTGCATAAATAAAAAAGTTTATTTTTGAAAAAAGATGTTTATACAAATGAACTCGTTAATGAATTATGTAATAAAAAGTATAAATAATAAAAATTCTATGTAAAAAATTATCGAATAAAATATGTTCTAAAACTTTTCTCATCTTACGGCTTCTAATTCAATTTTTCCACTTATCCTTGTTCTTTTTTTTCCGGGTGTAGATATTTTAATGCCCATTTCCACGGCCACTTTACCTTCTTTAACTATTTTGTAAATTGCCGATTCAGAAATACCTGAAGAAATTGTATAATAGTAAAATAAAAAACTAAGTATGGGAAAATCATTATAACTGCATGGCAGCATTAACCTGAAGTGGCGGCAATAAGTCTATGAACAAAATCAAACGGTATAATTGGGGCTTTTAGACGTTGTTCCTTTTCAAAAAACGTGTGCATTTTCAAGATTATTTCCCGAACACCGCTTTTAATGGTTTTTGGCATGGTGACAATCTAAAATGTTCTTAAAAAACTATCGAAACAGTCGTGAACCTCTCTGTAAACAAAGTCTGTCAAAGGTCCGTCAGCTGTAGATAATCCAATATGGCGTCGTTAGTTCCAAATTTGGCCATTCTTCAGATAAGTTAGACGGACTTTAGGAGACATATAACTTCTCTTTTTTTATTCTTTTCTTACAAAGTATTTATGTCCAAATAATGTGGATGACCAATGTATGTGAATGACCTAACATATAAATTAAAAATTTAAATAATTTTTTTTTGGGTCATCATTATCATTATCATATCATATTTTCCATATCATTGCCGAATGTTTTGGTTGATGTCATCATCACTCTACAACCCCTGGTGGGTTTTGGCCTCCTCAAGAGTCTTCCTCTACTAATCTCGGTCTAGTGCCAGCTCTCTACAGTTTAGAAGCTTTTGGTGATGTAATATTTATAAAATAAAATTCATTATGTATAATTAGTATAAGCTATGTTTGACTGTTACCAAGGGCCGGTAGTTTGATCAGTAGTAATAGTTAAGTAAAAAGCATAGATTTTTTACGCAATCCACCAATAAAACAACTTCTCTTTGCAAAAATATAGGTATGTTTTTTTTTCATAAATATTACTAGTAATATTGGTAATGTTAATAGTTAAGACAAAGCATTTAACTTCTAGCGCTCGTTGAAGACGGTCGCCTAGCGCACGTTTCGCATTGTGTTTCAGTGTAGTGTAGTGTAGTCAATTATATTATCTACGCACCAACACCTTAGCCGCGTACCTGCGACAATCAATCAACAATTACGTAAATGGGGAACGTCCGCACAAGGCCACACAACGAAACAGACTGGAGGACTAACGTCCTACGACAAGCGAGCCCACGGTTAATTTGTACCTGCCGGAACGAGATTCCTTCCGCATCCAAAGCGAAAGCTGACAACCAGTAGGAACAACCAAAAGCACCGGCAAAATGCCAGAAGACCAATTCCACTGTAGTCAAACAAACTGCATCCAGAAGAATAGAAAAGAAGGAAAGAGTGCCACCAAGTGAACGGCGTTCACCAATTCTTTTGTACTTTTACGACGTATAAAAACTTAATCAAGAAGACTAAATTATAATACTGTCGCGGGACGTGGTTGAGGGAGGCAAATGAAAAACACTAAAGTAATTTAAACTTTAATTTGTTTTGCAAAAATTCACTGCACACGAGTTCAATTGGAGTACGGTTTTTAATTTATATTAATATATATTTATAGAATATTTCATACCATTATTACTACACTGTTTCTTAATTTGCACTAATTAACGCTGTTTCTATTGCTTTGATCACTTTCTAACAAATTCCGTTCTATATTCGCACGTAGAAAAACTTTTCGCCTGCTGGTAGGAACTTCCTTTATTTATTATCGCTGGAATATATGTGATAGTCACACTACGCTGGGCTCCGTTGCTAATATCGCGTTGCTTAAACGTTACGAATGACTGACCACACCGGTTTGTACTGTGGTTTTATCGCTGGGATGTCGCATGTCATGAATAACGGACTCCGCGTTGCCGTGATGCCCTTTTATTTATAGTTAAATAAATGTCTTTCTCGATCTTTCGAGTACTTACAAGAGACTTGTGGAGCGTTCCAGAGTGTTCCACAGTGTTGTTTTGAATATGACCGAGTGATTAATTTCGGGAGGCTCCGAAAGCACGCAACTTTTTTTGGTTTCTAACATCTCGTGACAATGCTTAAATTATATTCTTACATTCCATACCGGTTGTAGAAATACCAAGTGAATTGTAAATAATTTATTTGTACTTTTGTGGTATACAATAAATATATCAAGAAAACTGAATATGGGGATCTCTTAAGAATTAGAACTCGCATAAGACTGCATTAAAAAATCTGAAAAATGGATATGTGTGTCATTTATGTACCTTATTTAAAATATTTGATACAACTTTCACCATCGATATAAATATATATTGCTTCGCACAGGACCCGTTTCGACCGCCCCCCTTCGAAAGCCTTTCACCAAAAACATTTTAATTAGGGAAAACAAATAAATTATATGTCGTGTGTGAAAGACCCATACAAATAAATTAAATAAGTCGTGTTTTCTGATGTGAGTAAATATATAGTTGTAATTAGTGTAAATAAACATTATTTGTATGTATTTCTTAAACAAAAGATCCATTGTTTTCGGCGGTTAGCCTTAATTACCTTAGTGATAAGACACGGAATGTGTCACCGCATTCCTGTATAAACATATCTTATTTTACGTTTATTTATATTTGTCATTCACATATGTTCAATTCTTGTATCCAATGTTTATATGTTACGTTTTATAAATCGAGTATGTGTCTATGTACCTATCTTTAAGGGAAAAAGCTTCAAAAGAATATTCTTGCACTTGGAAGTTAAAATGTTAATAATTGTTATTTGTCCTACCTTACAATAAAAAGGTTTTGTTCATTGAAGGAAATGGCGAGTGGCGAATTTCCGTATATCAATGGTCCGAGTATAGCGGTCGCCCTCGCAAATGAATTAATTAGCAAATATGTATTTTTGGAAGATTATTTTGTAACTGCGCAATAGATTTTTTAGAAGGTCGTTTGACCATGGGCGAGGTCCAGCATATGAACCCGCATTCTGCTTCCAATAAGAAGACCCCAGTTTTATGGGACAGACGCAAGCGGTACGTGGTGGGCGGGAAGCTGTGTCCCACACCGTTTTACAAAAAGTTCTGCGAGATGATCTTTGTAAAAAAATGCACAAAACCTGACATGCCGTATATCGTTGTAATTGGCATGTCATTTCCTGTCAGATTTTTCTACAAAATAGGAGATTGGATTAGCTGGGAGAGAGATACATACAAGAGACAGAAATCGTCCCTTTGAAGACGATTTGTGAACGTTGGCACATCCGGGTACATTTGTCATAATTACATTCATATGCGGATGTGCCAGGTGTTCAATTTGATATAAAATTTATATATATTCATCTCCTCTTTCTCGAGATATTCTCGATAGTCCGGTAAAATTGCCCGCAGCTTCTGGATGATCGCAAGATGTATCTACCCTCAATCGCTAATCCCATTTGACCGTTAAATTCCCGTTATTTATATCTTCTTGGTATAAATAAATGGCAACTTTGTATGACGGGCATCCTCAGTTTTCTTCGGGAGCATTTTTACGTTATTACGATACCCGTCGCACGGCAAAGTCGCAAGTTCTACTAAAAAGTGTTTTTTTTAAATAGCTCAAAAAAGTGTTTTCCTTTTAATTTGTGATTTAAACTTCTTTGCTCAGTGCTATAGTTCTTTGTAATTTCCATCTGAATTTCCCCTCCCGCGAGGCGGAGTCCCACCCTATATTTTTTATTTAAAGTTCAATTTATTGTTGGCCCTTTTGCTTCAATATTCGCGAATTTTAAATATTTTTCGAATTTGTACGGTCTTGTGCGTACCATGTATATTGATAAATGAGTGTTTGATCTTAAGTGGAATTGGCGAACGTTACATTGTGTAAAGTGATTATTTATATAAAATTTTGTATTATTTCTTCTGTGTATAGTTTTCTATGCTTTATTATATGTATTCTTTTTATTATGCCGTGTATATGTGACGTCTCTGGCCGGAGAGGTCCTCTCGGGCCGTAAAAACCTGAGAACATTTTTAATTTTGTCTTTATTTTAGTTTTTAAATATAACTTCTAGCTCGCCCACATGAGTACAAAAACGATTTTTTTCGTAGTCGTATTTCTAGACCAAAGTAAAGATTATTAAAGACTATTAAAAAAAGTGAAATTTACCTATTGTTTCGGAACGGTAAATAATAACAATTAAATAATATTTCGTTCACGAACGAGCCATCTGTAATAGAAAATAACATTGAGTAGGTACCTATCTATGAGTATATCCATATATCTTATATTATTTATCTATGGTAAATTTCTACTTTTCTATGCTTGTGGAGAATTGTCAATATCTTCTCTATTCCTCTATTCTGTGAGTGTCAATTGTCAGTTGTCAGCAGTTGTCAGTGCTACGTTATTTGAAAGCGAGTTAGGTTAAAAGATTATTTACAAACAAAAATAAAACTATGGTAAGTTTGTGAAATAACTTGTCATGTTTTGGTTCTGTCAGTACAATATGTAAACCTAAAAACTATTCATTTTAAATACTTTGTAACTTTTAATATTTGTTTCAGGCACGAAATGCAGAAAAAGCCATGTAAGTTACAATAAGTATTCTATGCATAGTGTTTTGGATTCAGTTTCAGCGTTTGATTAAATTCTGGTTTAAAAAACGCGTATTAATTTACATACATTTAATACAATTTCAAATTTTGTTTTGTTTAATATATTTTTACAAATACATCCAAGAAATTGTAAGCCAGAACATTAAAAATTACTCGAGTTTGTATTAAATAAATTAAAATATGACATTCACAAGAAAAAATTGAATTCCCATATTTTCATTTTCAAAGGACTACACTGGCCAGGTGGCGAGCGGCACAGGTCCAGGAGACAGGTGGCGCCGTTAAGCAAAGGAGGCCCTTCTTAGCATCCGAGTGTAATGATTTGCCTCAAGCTGAGAAATGGAGATTGCAAATTATTAGAGAAATTGCCAAAAAAGTTTCACAAATACAAAATGGTAAGTATATATTAACGGAAACACATTCTTATTGTGAAGTTGCAATTTCAGAACAAAGTTCCAGAGTTCCATGGCGAAATCGGATAACGCGCCATTCCCGATTAGAATTGGAGGTCTGTGGTTCGAGTCCTGGTGGCATTTAAAATATTTTTTTGTTAATTTGATTTTTTCTGTATGTCTTTTCTAATTGATTAATAAAAATTGTTTAAAATGGTAAGTGTTTGCTCGTCAGGTTATTCTGTTTTAAGCTAATTCTGAGATTATGATTTCTTGGTTTTAATCATCGATGGTAGGTTTATTATAGGTTATTTCTGATTAGTTCTAGACATGATTATGGATTTGAAATTTTTTATTCTGGGCGAGCTTACACAAGAAAAAAATTGTGCAGGGCCTAGAAGGCTCCTTGTCCCGATTCCAAATTTCACGCTCTTACTGATTTTATTGTTGATCTGGACAACAACTTGTGTGCATTGTGATCTTTTTCCATTCTGCAGTTTTATCAGTGACCTTTTTACAGTTAGGGAAAATAGCAAAACAGTTTTTTGTAATCTGCTTTCTGAAATAAAATTTGTGACTAGGGATCTTTCTAGTGTATTTGCTGCACATCTGCCACTGAGCAAGTCTTCTGAAATATTGTGTTTGAAAAAGCTTTTTTAATTTTCATAATTTTTTTTACATTTCAATTTTATTAAATCGTTTTTTTTTACACAATTATAGCCGGGCTGGGTGAGTTCCGGATCAGGGACCTTAATGATGAGATCAACAAGTTGCTGCGAGAGAAGCGACACTGGGAGGATCAGATTCTGGGGCTGGGAGGCCCAGATTATGCCAGGGTGGGTCCCCGTATGCTGGATCATGAAGGAAGGGAGGTGCCAGGAAACCGAGGCTACCGATACTTTGGAGCTGCCAAAGATCTACCGGGTACTATAACTGATATGTTTTTTTAACTCTGCGAGATAGATGCTCTCTTTAAGATTTGGTCAGAAATAAGTTTCACGGCTCTATTTTGTATGGATAGAAAATTATATTAGTATTTGAAAATAAAAACCCAAACAGGATAAGAAACAGAAATAATGAATTCATGAAGGAGAATCTTCTTAAATATATGGCACCAAATGCATCGGCATCAACCTATTATCATTGCTCTGTTTGAAATTTATTGTAACTCCAGGCACTATTTTATTAATATAATGCTACATTATTGAATAATATATTAGGAATATAATACACAGCAGCTCAAGACAGGGGAATATGTTGAGTCTTTGGGCCCCCGACCCTACTAGGACAAGGGGATGAAGATGATGATGAAAGTAACTGACAGTACCACTATTCACAACTATTTATAAGACGTATGTGAGGCCTCTCCTCGAATATGCCTCTCAGATCTGGAATCCATATTTTGTTAAAGATATAGTTTTACTGGAAAATGTTCAGAGACGAGCCACAAAATTGCCCTTGGGTCTTAAAAACCTGGAATATGCGGAAAGGCTGAGAGTATTGAAACTGCCCACTCTTCAGGAGCGACGAGCAAGAGGTGACCTCATCGAGACATTCAAGATTCTATCGGGCTACTACAATATTCCTAATATGACAGATATGTTTGCATTTAACACTAATGTGGGCCTTCGAGGACATCATCTGAAGTTGAACAAGTCTCGGTTCTCGTGTAACCCAAAAAAGCATGCATTAAGCAATAGAGTGGTCAATATGTGGAACAGTTTGCCCGAGGATGTTGTGTCTGCAGCCAGTGTCAACCAATTTAAGAATAGGCTGGATATTCAAATGAGAGACAGTGATATGGGCCTATCAGCTTAAGCTGCCTGCCCATTATCAATAATAATAATAATAATAATACAGTGAAATCTAGACTTACAAGCATAATTCGTTCCATAATCGTGCTTGTATCTCAAAACACTTGTATGTGAAAGCAAATTTCCCCATAGTAAATAAAGGAAACTCAATTAACTTGTTCCAAGATCCAAAAGTATTCATATCAAAATAAAAAGTATACATACATTTTTTTAAATATTTAAATTTATAATAAAAGATGTAATCGAATGTATTAATCATCCATGTCGGAATCATTAATATTTATCACTGAGGGCTCAATAAAATCTTTTTCTTTTCATGCATCTTCAACCAGGAACTTATGCATGGACTCTTGTTTTAGCCTCTTTTTAAGGGTTTGATGAAAATGTGACATTGCATTGTCATTGAAAAGATTAATCGTTTGCACTACTACAACACTACTACAACATTACTCGAGTGGTGCTTTTTTATGAAATCTTGCACTGTCTCCCATATTTTACAGACTTCTTTAATCTCATTTAAAGGTAAACAATTCTTCCGTAAGTAAGTACTCGTAATTTGAGGTTCCACGTTATGTAAGTACATACCGTAAGTTTTAATAAAGAGTACAAATAATTTTTGCAATTTTTTATTCGAAGCCTTTACTTAAGTATTTTTATTTTTACACTAATATTACAAAAATTAAAAAAAAATATATTAAATTATTTTATATTAGCCGTAAAAAAATCACAGGATATAATAATTATTAATAATGACCCTTGCATGTAACATGAGCCATGCGCTAATTGATGTTTCACACTCGGGCCTCATTAGCGACTAGTCATCATCAATGTTGTTGTAATTCCAGCGAGTTACAGACAGACATTCGATTTAGAATAGTTGATGATTTTTTTTATAAATAATTCAATATTAAAATATAATTTACCTACATTATGAGCATTTCAGCATTTAGTCCAGAATCGCTAAATAATAAAGCATGATAACATATTTCACATATCGGCAAAAAAATATTTTATAGTATTGACTCCCTAAGCAGGCTTAAAAACTTTCTCTCGATTCACTGAAAAATAACAATTACGCAATCCCTACTTTATTATGCTGATGTGTGTTATCTGTATGCCGTAACCAGCATCTCAACAAACGGGAAACCTTTCAAAACCCCTGCATCCGTATCAACCTCAAGAAATTCCATTACATCTCATCTTTTGGCAATCTTCTCCATTTTCCTGCAATCCGACTACATCATAACATCATCAATCATCATGTTTTATCTCTACTTTATAATGTCCTTTTCAATTCTCACTCACCGCAGTACCTGAAATCTAAATTCAACTTTTTATCTACTCATGCTGCACTTCGTTCAGCTGTCTGTACTTCGCCCCATTCACAATAGTGAATTCTTTAGCTCCTCATTCGAAGTGCAGGCGGCTAGGCTGTGGGATCGACTATGTACAGATATCACATCATCTCAGACCATAACTATCTTCAAAAGCAGACTACAGCAATTTGACCTTTCCCAAAATGTAGTTTAAAGCCATGTATTCACTAGGGGACAAATTGCGCAACATTCCGCACGGCATGTCGCATCAACATCTACGCTCATGTTTCGGGGACAATGACGCGGTCATTTGACGTGTACACACCTGGACTCGCATACCACTTGTCACGGAAATGTCGCCCAAAAGGGTTATGAGTGCTGCGTATCTATTTATTCTAACAAGTTTATCGAAACGTAAGAGCAGAAAAAGGTGGTGGGTACGAAAGTATTTCCTGCAAAGGAAACGAAGGATGGATATTCTATGCGATCTTCGAATGTCTGCCGGTTCATTTGTCAATTTCATTCGAATGCTGATTTTGAAAATTTATTACAAATGATCGGGTCTTCCATAGCCAAGCAAGACACAATATTACGGAACGCTGTTTTATATCATATCGTATAGCATATGTAACTGTAGCGCATGCGTCTTAGCTTGTCAACATACCACTTGGTACTGACGTGCGGTATGATGTTCCTGTGTGCTCGCTCGGGAACCGTGCACATGGAAATGTTGCCGCGGCACGTAGAAATGCCGCTCTATGCTGTGCGCAATGTTGCAGCGTCACGAAGACTCCATGCCGCGCGTGATGTTGAGGAACAATTTGTCCCCTAGTGAATACATGGCCTTACCCTCCCTTGTTCCCATCCATCTCCTTTTTGTCATTTTAGGCTTTTGGCTCTTTGTCGGAGCTAGTTTTATCACTATAACATTGTACACCGGAAATATGTTTCATTTGTTCTATTTAATTGTGTGGTTAGTTGGAAGAAATTGCCGCCACTGTATTACAATGAAACCCCGTAAATTCGAACCCCGATAATTCGAAATTCGCCATTATTCAAAATTTGCATGTTTCAAAATGTGAATTTCATAGTAATTTAACCCCAATAATTCGAAAACCCCGGTAATTCGTAATTCGAAATATTTTTTAGCCACTTGCACCATAAATCAATATATTTTATTGAATATTTCAATAAATTGAAAAAAATATTTCGATTTTTTTCACAAGTGAGAACAACGAATATGTCAATATCGGGTACTTTGAAATGTCGCGATCTTTGTATTAGCATAATAAACATTGCGTTTTCAAAATGATTTCTTGAAATATGAAAACAGACGTTTTTCTCAAAATTAATGGCTTTTTCGTGAGTTTTACGATTCTTGGCGTATTTCGCAATCAATTCACGGTACCTTATGGAATGCCCCTTTTCTATACTATATTTTGACGCGATCCCTAAAATTGGGGAATCCTGTGTATGCTTTCTTCAGTTGGCTGCCTTGATATGCGTGGATAGTTTAGTTTGCGGCGTTTGCGCTAATTCTCATACCGAAACGCGTTTTAAATTGTTTTTCATGTTTTTAAATTTGTCTTTAGTTCTTTTTTTCCCTAATAACTGTGTTTGTGTTATTAAAATATTTAATTTTATTTTTAAGATGTTATTAGTGACTTATTTTATTATTTCACGTATTTATTGTTGGTTTGAACCGGAAAAAAGGCAGAATCAATAATTAAGCTCATGTGAAGATTGAAGAAGCGTTCCATAAATTCAAGTATAACAAAACATTTTTCGATATGGCCATCCATCCGATGTGACGGATGGATGGCCATATTCATTCATTCATAAAAAAATATTTTCTCGCGAGTGAGAACACCAAATATCCTCAAAATGTCGCGATCTTTACATTAACATAATAAATATTGCGTTTTCAAAGTGATTTCTTTAAATATAAGCAAAAATTTGATAAAATTAACATTTTTTTCGAGATTTTAATGTTTTTGGCAAATTTCACAATCGCACCGCAATTTTTTTTTGTACCTAAAATTTCGAATTAACGGGGGCCCCTATAATTCGAAATTTATTTGTTGGGTCCCTTGAATTTCGAATTAACGAGGTTTTACTGTAATAGGTATTAACTTTATAACCTCGCTAGGTATGTATAAATAACCTCGTAAGTATTTCTACATACTTACGTATTAAGCATGTAATAATTATGTGTCTAATTTACGCACTGGTTTATCGGCGCTGGAACTGAAACTGAAAATGTATATAAAAAGAGAAAAAATAAAAATTATTAACCAAAACATTGATACTGCAAAAACTTACATTGAGATTTCATTTCAGGTGTCCGAGAGTTATTTGATCAAGCCCCACCCCCTCCTCCACGTAAGACAAGATCCGAGTTGATGAGGGACATAGATGCAGATTACTACGGCTACAGAGATGATGATGATGGACTACTCTTACCTCTGGAGCGGAAAGCTGAGAAAGAAGGTATTTTATTCATTACCAAAAAATATGTCCATATGTTTTGAGCCATGCTCTTGAGCACCTATGCCAGCTAGTATTTTGGCATAGTGTGCTTTGACATATTCGACATAAGAATTTTGACCGCTTTGAAAACAGTCCAATTTCATCCCATTTAGGTATTGACGGTAACATCCTTATTATGTGTGTTTATGTAAACTCACAAACTCATAAAAAAAATCTGTGTTTTTGATCAGTAAACCATAAATGTGTAGTTTCGGCAGCTGTGTGATATCACAAGTGTTTGTTGGCTTACGAAAAGAATAAGTATTTAGTAAAAGTGTCAAGGCTATTAGAGCTGATGAACTTGTAGTGTAGGATGTTTTTTTAGAGGTATAGAACTTTAAAATGAAATGAAACATACAAATCGTGGTAATGGCCGTGGTATTGACTTTATTGGAAACATAATTTTATGCTCGAAAATGAAAGTAGACTGAATGCGGTACAGATGAGATCACTTAGACATATGTGTGCAAATCCATTTATGATAGAGTAAAGCAGTATTTTTCAACATTTTTGAATACGTGACCCCTTTGCAAGTAAAAAAATTCTGGCGACCCCCCCAGGTCAATAATAAAACAGGACAGTGGTTTAAAAAAATTTTTTCTACTGGATACTTAAGCTGCCAATTGGCAAATATGAGTGCTAAATCCTCTTTTGGATATGTCAGTGTGATAGATCTGAGGAACGTATGTCGCGACGCCAGAAAGAGACTGTATGACAGAGAGAGAGAAGGTATAAAAGGCGCGTGAATATCGAGTCGCTCTCTCTTTTTACTACCATTGTTATTCAGACCGCATCTTACTGTACACCGTTTGTCTAACCCGTTATTGTCACCCAATAAACACTTACGAGAAGCAAGTCTTTACTTGGAGTTTCCTCATCCCGAAGAAGAATATTACAGTCAGTACAACTGACCAATCTGCCATCCATGAAGATGAAAGAAAATCTTAAAGATTGATTGATATCTTCTGGATGAAGAGAAGAGAAGCGTATCCAGAGCTGGCAAGATAAGCTTTAATGAGCCTGGGGCCGCGTCGCATATATCCGACGGAGCGCGACTGTCCCCAGGGGCCGCGTCGGATATATCCGACAGGCACAAAATAAATTATTTATCGACGGCCGCGTATCGAATTTGAAAAACGTAATTTTTTCCCAATAGAGAAATCCTGTTGTGACCTGTCGTTCCATTTTCGACTCAAAAACATGGCCGATTATAGCTTAAATCAACACTCAAAGTAGAAGTTTTTCGGTCGTCAAAATCGTATAGAAAAGTTATAGATGTCGCCCTAAACTCATGTTGTACGATCGAAAATTATATAATGAAATAATATTCCGTCGTCGTCACGTCCTTAGTACGCGAAAGACACATGCGTGGTACATGCAAAAATCACGTGTCTGTCGCCGTGTCGATCTATTCCGTCGTCATGTGCCCAGCGCGCGAAAGACGTTCACGTGTATGGTACATGCAAAAATCACGTGATTCCGTTGCTATGTCGATAGGAAGGGTTTTTTATTTCTTCAGTTCGCGCCCAGCAATCACAGTTGGAACACGGATCTACGCGCGGATAATATATACATATATTCGCGATATTTCTTGGTTTATGGTGCAATTTGATACAAACAGTGATTTATTAACAAAAATACATTATTTATGTTGCGTTTATTTGAGAAATGTGTGTGTTAAATGTGGATCATATGCTTCAAAATTTAAAGTGAAACAATGGCGTAGTGTTTTGTGTGCGCGGCACGAAAGCAACGGAAGGAAACATGTTATATGTGTTTTGAGTGTGATGTTCCGTTGTGTGCCGTGCCGTGCGACAAAATATACCACACAGAAGAAAATTTTTAGGTAGGATATCAAATAATAATAGTAGTGTATGTAATCGGAAAATGTCGGGTTGGCAACATTATCGGAATTCAAAAAAAGATTATTTTTTTAAATTTTTTGATAAAAAAATCATTGCATTTCGACACTTACGATAAAATAATATGAATGTGTGTGTTTTTTTTTTAATTTACGCATGTTTTCATGGTTTTTTCGTAAAAAGAAAAATCACAAAAAATTCCGAAAATTTACGGCCCTTGCCTATATGTTGCTTTGGAATTTTTAGGCCCTCAACAAGTTAAAATGATTAGTGCCCTTCGCCACTTCTTACCTACGTGAAGTAACTTTCTCTCCAATGATAAATATAAAAACTAAGGAGAGAAATAAAATAAGCTTCAATTAGAAAACGGTTTGATTGTTAACGTCTCAAAAATACAACCACGATTTGACAATTTATTAAAAAATAAACAGGCACAGCCTTCTCACTGAATGTTGTATTTTTATTGCAGTATACGACCTACAACCCTTGCTTTTTACTTTTACCTGGCTTGCGACCGCGGCCCCCCGAGTAACATTTGGCGAATCCCCTGGGGGTCGCGACCCACAGATTAAAAAACACTGGAGTAAAGAATGAAGATGTTAGGAAAGAATGTAAATCTGATCTTAGCATAGTGGATAGAATGAAAAAAAGGGCCACTCAGATGGTTTGGGCATGTTGGCATGGGCAATGAATGGTAAGAAAAATATACGACGCAAGTGTCGACGGCACCAGGCAATGAATGATAGAAGTACAGAATGTAAATCCCGACATAAAAAAAATATTTGATGCGTTTAAACCCCAAAATGTGTTAACTAAAATGTCATTTGATAGAAACATAAGTCTCACAAAGTATGATGCAATGAAACATTGTTACAAACTCCGACCTATGGTATGAATATTAATACTTCAGTAAGATGGCACATTCAATACAAATTATAGTTTTTACATTTTTTTTTTTACGCTAATGTGAGTTTCTTTTATTCATTTATACCAGAATGTATTAGGTTCTTACCTATGAAATTGCCGTTTTATATAAATTTTTTTTTTTTTTATAAAAATATATATTTAATTAATCAAAGTAATGGCCGTTGGTGTCGATCCACTTGAAATTTTAATGGAAGTTCATTGATGCCTTTGCTATAGAAATCCTGGGGACGGGAATCAAATTCTCATCGGAGTTGATATTTTTTCCTTGTAAAAAGTTATCCAAAAATCAGAAAAAAGAAATCAGTAGGTGTAAGGTATGGCGAGTAAGGTTGAAAACGGAGAGTTTTTAGTTGAAGCTCCTGTCAAAATGTTTGGACGAGCATTGTCGTGTAGAAGTAGTGGACTAGAGCAATAGACAATTCTCAGTTGTTTGATAGCAAGCTTGTCCATCACTGTTTTAAATTTTTTATAGTAAAACTCTACAGTAATTGATGTGCTAGATATCAAGAATCTGTAATGAATTGTGCCAGTGCAGGTCCACCATATAGTCCCAAGTAGTTTCTTTCGACTCAATTTGTATTTGGGACATTGTTTGGTTGCCTCCCCTGGGTCCAACCATTGCGACAAACATTTCCGATCATCATCCACTTTTCATCACAAGTAACAATCTGATTCAGAATTCCCTCATTTATGTGCCAACTCAATACATTAAGGCAAGCCTCGACACGAGTCGCTGTTTTCCTTCAGTAAGTTCATACGGTATTCACTTTGCTTCTTTATTTTCCAAATTTGATGTATACAAAATATTAAAAAAATAAACGATTTATGTAAAAAAGTCAAGTCCATGCAGATGGCTTCAGTAAATCTAACAAATTCTAATTCAAGTAGCTATGATGCGTTCGTCGTTGGAGTCTATGATTTTCCATTTTATTTTTAGTGCCATATGCTTTTCTGGTGGCATTGGAGCTTCATAGTCATTTTGCTTACTACCATATGAGCTCGTCAATTGTTAGCACCTGACAAAGTGAATTCAAGAACTCGTTGACATTGTTAGCATTGAATTCCAAATCTAATTGCCTGCCAAGATTAACAACTTCTTTTACCACATGAGCGATCAATTACTAGCTTGTTGTTTCCGTCTCGTTTTTTTATTCTTTTTTTTTCTGCCAGTCTAGCAGCAGTATCGCCAATTGAACCGCGTAACTCTGAGTTCATGTAAGTCTGGGTACTACTGTATGTATAACCAAATGCCATCACTACATCATAAAAGGATCTTTGACACCAGTAAAAATATTTACGTCATTTTGAAACAATATCTGAGATTAAATTACCTTTAAAAGCTATAATAAAATTATTAAAAGTAAAGATTACTATAAACCAGTTCGAGGATATCTTCTTCTTCTTTTGGTGTCATGTCAGGTCCCCCCAACGTTGACTATCACCTGAGAGAAAGCGTCCCTGTCCTGGGCAGCACGAAACAGCTCTCCAACACTTCTTATGCCCGTCCAGTCGCGTATATTGCGGAGCCAGGAAATTTGTCTCCTTTCAACACCTCTACGACCCTCTATCTTGCCCATAAGAATCAGGTGGAGCAATTCATATTTTTCTCCTCTGAGCACATGACCCAAATACGATACCTTTCGGATTTTGATATTTGTCAGCAACTCTCTATTCACTCTAGCTCTTTGAAGAACTCTTGTGTTGCTGACCATATCCGTCCAGGGTATCCGGAGCATTCTCCGATGTATCCACATTTCGAACGCCTCCAGCCGGTTCATGCTACTCACTTTGAGGGTCCACGATTCCACTCCGTACAGCAGGACTGACCATATATAACATTTGACCAGTCGCTGTCGAAGTTTCAGGTTAAGATTGTCATCGCAGAATATCTGTCTCATTTTGTTAAAAGCAGCTTGCGATGCTTCAATTCTGCATTTGACTTCGGTTTCTGGGTCGAGGTCTTCCGCTAGGATACTTCCAAGGTATTTAAACTTTGTCACTCTCTCTATACCAGCCCCATTCAATGTGAGGCGTGCTCCCGTGTGATCCTGCCTACTAAACACCATGAACTTTGTTTTACTCACGTTCATGTTGAGACCCAGTCTCACACCAGCCTCATTAATTCTGTTTACGAGTGTTTGTAAGTCTTCCATACTATCTGCCAGAATGACTGTATCATCCGCATACCTGATATTATTGACGTGTACACCGTTAACCTTGACCCCCAGTTCTATGTCATGCAAAGCCTCCTTGAATACTAGATCGGAGTATAAATTGAATAACATAGGTGACAATATACACCCTTGTCGAACTCCACATTTGATTGGTATAGACTTTGTTGAGCTAGTTTCCAACTTGATGACAGCTTCCTGGTTCCAATATAGGTTTTTAATAATGTTAATGTCTTTGTCATCAATACCACGCTCTTGGAGCATCTTGATGAGGTCCGCGTGTTTCACTCTATCAAACGCCTTTTCATAATCAATGAAACACGCAAAAACGTCTTTTCGTTGGTCGCGGCATTTCTGCAGTAGCACATCTATTGCCAGTAACGCTTCTCGTGTTCCAAAACCACTCCTGAAGCCAAACTGGGAGTTATCCAAATCACATTCACATTTTAATCTTATTCGTGAATGTATAATCTTTAAAAATACTTTTAACACATGACTCATAAGGCTGATCAGACGATAATCCCCGCATTTTTTGGGGTGTGGTTTCTTAGGGAGAGTGATGAATGTAGATTTAAGCCAATCTTGGGGGATGACCCCCGTGTCATAAATAATATTAAACAGCTTTAACAAGTACTCAATATTTTTGTCGTCAATTAATTTCAAAATTTCGGTAGGTATTTCGTCCGGTCCACAGGCTTTTTTATTTTTACTGTTAGAAATAGCATAGAGGATTTCAGATTTCATTATTGCTGGTCCAGATTGTAATGCATTCAAACAGACTTCAGGTCTGTCAAAAAGTGTACATATATAGTTTTCCCACGTCTTAGTAATATCAGAGTCATTTAAGATCAGATTATTAGACTCATCCGTTAGACATGCGAGTGTTCGTTTTTTATTCAGGCCAGACAGTTGTTTTACTTTTTTATGTAAGTTGAACGCATCGTGCATTTCGTTTAGTTTCTCTAGTTCTTCGCATTGCTGTTTAACCCATTCCTCTTTTGCTTTTCTAATTTTTTGTTTGACTAATCTTTGGATAACTCTATATTTATTCGGATCATTCATAGCTTTTCTTCTCTGCTCCATCAACTCTAGAATTTCATCAGTCATCCAGCTCTTCTTTCGAACCATTTGACTGCCTTTTAGTTGATCATTACAAATATTATTCATTATGTCTTTGAATTCTCTCGAGGATATATATCACGATATTAATGGCTTGGTTTTTATTCTTGATATATATCCAAAAAAACTTTCTGCGGTCGTTAATAGATGGCGCTAGTTGTATTTTAAAAATGCTACAGGTTGTTTTTTTTAATATCTGCAGTCGTTATGATGACTTTTCGGGGTATTATTTTATACAATAAATTAGAATTGGGTAAAATCCATATATGTAATACTGAAGTATTACATATTTATTTATTTATTTAATATTCATGGAAGTACAACAAAGAAGCATAGAGAACATTGATATAATATAGATGGCCAATTACAGGTCTCCACATTTAGAAATATGTTAGTAACGATAAATATGTTATGAAGTAGACTTAGGCATGTTAAGAGTTATATAACATGAAATATATCATTGTGGTCAGCTGTAATAGTTAAATTTATATATGTTTATCCATCGCAAGAAAAAGAAATGTCCGCCCGCCGAATGTCAAAAAACGTTGTTGTCAATTTGCATATTTTTAAATAAAGTCAAAGAACATGTTTATAAAGTAATAAGTTGATTCAATATTTATATAAAAGTAGCATAAAGTTAAAGAAATATAAACATTGAAACTGTAAAAAACTGTTTCTCTTTTTTTTTTTGACATTCATTGTTTTTCCCGAGGAATCTTTATGTGATATCTTAAACAGAGTGATTATTAAGAGTTAAGGACTTCAATTTTAAGAGTAAATGTCTACTAAAGATACTTTTTTTTAAATCTTGTAGATTAGATTCTGATTGAATACGAAAGAAAAATTTAATTTAATCAGTTTTTTATTTCAAAAAAAGAAACAAACACCCATAACACTACATTATAAAGAGCAACTTTTATAACATATATATAATAGTTGCATATATTAGCTTTTTTCAGTATACAATTAATTTATTTAATAAACAATAATTCATGTACAATATAAAAAAAAAAAATTCTAATTATTTCGAGTTTGTATCAAACAACTTGTGCAAAAAAGGAGAAAAAAGTTTGGATATATATCCAATTTTTGATATATATCAGACATGTATAAAAAAATCCGTTTTTTTATTGTTAATATAAATGGATTTTTTCGAACCCTGCTATAAACCAGTTGCATCAACTTGGTTTATAGTAATTTTTCGTAAAAACAATAGATTTTTACGAAAACTGCTATTTGATTGGTGGAAAACACAAAAATTTATGGTTTAAACTAGAGATGGAACGGATAGTGATTTGGCCGGATACCGGATATCCGGCGAGCCTCTACGCCGGATAGCCGGCTTCTATTGGCTGCGTTCACTTATTATATTGTTATAATTTTAACTTGTATATTAGAAGATAATAATGTCGACAATGAAACAGATCGCCTATTTGGCAATATTTTGATAATAACAAATATGCCGTTTATTTATTGTGAAAATTTCTCGTGGTGGTGAGGGGAAAAAAAGCAGGTTTGTCATCCAGTATCCATATTTTCTGTTACATATGAGGTGTATAAGAGCAAAGGCAGCAATATCCAAAATATTTTTTTTTTATGCACTGTCGCTGTGGAATTTACTGCATTCGAGATTTTATAGGAAATATTGATCTATCCCTTTCAAAATAATATTGCCAAATAACTATTCAAAACAAATATAGCTAAATCCACTTCAACTAATCAACCCCTAAGGATTTTTTATCACTTGACAAAAAAGGCGCTTCATACTAAAGTGAGATTTTATGTCGTTTTTAGAATGAAACATCATAGCAAAGATTATATAATTAGCAAAAGCAGTAATGTGCACTATTTGGTAGCAACACAGCAATATCCACGTTTAAAATATATATTTATACACAAATATTAGAGGAAAATTGAAGTGGCAAATGCATATTTCATAGAATCCTTTAGTAGATCACAACTGTCAAGTTGTTTTGTATTATTCTCAGAAACGCCTTGATGGGATATTGTAACCTTTGCTTTTACACCTCTCATATACGCTAGGCCCGTTTATCTTTTGTTTTGAATTTATTTAATTATTTGTTGAAAAAATATGACAAACTAGGCTACCGGGTTTTGATGAAAAATACATTTATATCATCTACCTATATATTGAGAGTACCTATATTATACTGGACAGAAGGCACTGAGGTTAGAAATTCACTGCAAATGCATTTTTCGGCGTTTTTTCGCAATTGTTAGTTTTTATTATTCATTTATATCAGAATGTATATGCTAGACTACAATTTTTTAGGACGATAACTTAGATAGAATTTTTGTTCTTATATAAAAGTAATTAACTGAACATTATTTACAATTATTAAGAAAATATAAGCAATATTCAACAGGCCGCAGCCGAAAAATTATTTTTAATGGCTTACAAATGATCAATTGTGTACGCAGAAAACATTTTCTTAAGCTAACATTATGATGTTAAATAAATCTAATCAATAATAATAAAGAAATGTTCAATATTAATAAAGCAATAAATTTTTCGTTATCTTACTATACGAGTACAATTTTAAGATAAGTTTTCTTCTATTTGTTTTGTTACTGATCAAATGATCAACGGATCAACTGTCACTCGTGAAGCTCAAGATACATTTCGGGATTGTTTTGGCAAATGAAAATAATAGTCAGTGTCAGGATCAAGAAAATGACGTAATTGCAGCGAGATTGACTATTATTTGAAGAGAGTTTGAATCGATTGTAGTCGCGACCATTATATTTGGTGGTCAGCTAATTCAAAACAGTACCCAAATTTGAAAAAGTTTGCCAGAACTTAGTTTTCAGCTCCTTGTATCAGCGCGTAGAGATAAATTTTTTGACTATTTTCTAAAGCCGATCATGTTTACAAAAACAAGAGCAATCACTTATCCCCTCAAAATTAGAGAAACTAGTGTTCATCTATCTTAATTTGCCATCGGTTAATTTTGAATACTAACAAATTTGTTGATTAAATATATAATAAACCATTTTTCTATGATTCCGTAGTTTTTATTTGCCTGCAAGTATCTTCGTTTATCAATTTACTGGCGACAATTTTGTGAAATTTTCACAATTGAGGTACTATCTGGTATCCGGCCGGATAGTTACCGGATATCCGTTTCATCTCTAGTTTAAACGAAAGATATACCAAGTTGATGCAACTGGCCCTAAAACAAAAACAATTTAGTATAAAAACTTGAGATTGCAGGCCTATAGTTCATGTTCCGATGGCAACCGAGTTTTGCTAAATGATAAAAATATTAAAAAAAAAATAATAATAATAATAAAAATAAAAAAAATGATAAAAAAAATGCTTTTTCCGAGCAAAAGCCTAGCTAAAAGCACAAACCTTTTTCCCGTTTTGAAAAAAAAACATATTGTTGACATATTTACTTTAATTAAAATTTTCATCCACAGCTAGAGCAAAAGCCATCACCCAATGGAAACAGAAGAAGGAAAGTGGACTGACAGATGAAGATCCCATAGAAGAAGAACAAGAAGACATTTATGCGCCGGTATATATTATTTTTTTATTCATTGTAATATAATTTTAATGGGTGTAATAGTAAGTAAATATATATTATCAATATATACATTTACTGTCCCTCTATAAAAGTTGTGACTCGTGTATAGCGGAGGAGTATATGTGTAGAGAGTAGAGACATGTGTAGTTTAACAACTTATTTAAAACGATAAGATAAAACAAATGCAGTGAAGAAAAAAGTAAACAACGGTAAAATCTGTTAAGTAAAGGTAAAATGTAAAGTAGAGACATAGTTATGACAACTTATTGAAAAACAATGTAAGAATAACAAATGCAGTAAAAGAAAAAGTAGACAATGGTAAAATGTAGATGAATTTAGTATGAAAGGTGTATACTTGTATGGTTTAGATGATGAAACACAATCATCTTGCAATCACCTTTATGTGTCTGCGAGATGTCTGTACATTAATGTTTTCATTAAAAAACAGATATTTTTTCGGATCATTACTATTTCTTTCATTCATTCATAACTATTCGGATGGGCTGGGGGAGATTGTTAAAATATTTAATGCCTAAGTAAACTTTTGAATTTGAGTATGTGTATTTAAGATACATATCTCTAGAACTTGTTGATCGAAAATCACTTCCATTTGGGGAGGAAGGCGGATGTGGACAGACAGGAATTTTTTTTTGGTTAATAACTCGTGGATCAGAAGCGAGATGTGGCACGGCGCGTTGTTGTGATGCAGCACTCACTTGTCTCATTTGAAAATTATTAGTTAAAATGCTTTGCATGGACCTGTACGAGATATTCAGTTTTTCGGCAAGCTCTCGAATAGTCAATTGCTTGTTTGATCGAATCATTTTTGAGAATTCTTGCACGCTTTCCTCTGTTTCTGGGGTCGAAGGACGTCTCAATCTTTGCTCATCTTGAACAGACTCATTTCCGCTTTTAAATTACTCACACCACTTATAAACAGTCTTCATGGTCATCATATTGTCGCCATATACTGCTTTTAACATTTTATGAGCTTTTTTGGCACTCTTGCAACTTGAAACAAAACACGCGTTGTTAGAAATCCATTATGCACAACAGACACGGTAAACATGACCTCACTCTCCGGGCTCTGGAATTGCCCTGATAGGTCGCAACCTGTTCTTACTTGTCACTATTATTATCAAAGAAACGTAAGTATTTTTTGATCACATCTCGTATGTTTATTCAGTATTGATTGATAGTAGGTTTTCATCATATCTGTTCATTTTTTAGTGTTTCTATCTTTGTTGGCTGAGATATTCTCCGTGTTTTATAGCGTCTCCATGTATTCTCCTCATATTTTTATTTATAGCATCCTCATGTTTTTTCATTTATAATAAGTCGGCATAAGATATATAATTGTACCATGTAAGTCGAGTTTAAATATATGTGTCATTAAGGCGGCACAGTCGATTCACAAACATGCATAGCTGTCAAATTACATCGATAGATCATGTCCTTTCAAGCCGTGCGCGACATGTCATCTGAGCGCAAATCGAGTGAAAATTACACGTTTGTTACATATTTATGGTACATACGTTGCTAAAACAGTAAGGTTTGATAGAAAGAGATGGTCATATATTCTTTGCTTTTGTCCGCGTCAGGTATCCCCACAGAAGTACCTCACGTATCAAAATATTTACTTATTTAACTTTAGACAAATCATCTTATATTATTTGAGTCGACTTATTATTTTCCGTAAATAATTTAAGAATCGTAGTAATAATTCTGAACTCCTTTTTAAATCAATGCATATCATAATATGACAATACAAAACAATCACCTAGCCCCACGTGCGTACTGCGTATATCAAAATGTATTATTTTATCTATCGACAAATTCCCGTATTTTATTTTCGTCCAATAATTACTTACTGAATAGAATTTAAAAAACAAAAATTAATAATTCTGAAATACTTTTCATATCATTATGAATACCTTTAATATTAAACAAGAAATAAACATATGGGAGACGCGAATGCGCATGCGCACGATGCGTACAGTATGTATCTTGATACCTCAAATGATCTGGAACAATTGTTGAATTAGGATAACACCGAAACTGACATGTGACGCAAGTTCAAAGTTTAAAAAGGATGAAACCGTTCGAAAATCCATATAAAACCTTAATATATGGGAGATATCAATTGCTTTTGAGCGTATTATATAATAATAATTCATATAAATGTCAAATTTGGCGTAAAAGTACAAGGAATAGTGAAATAAATGACGAGGAATATTCGGCTACATGAACACGACTGACCCCTGCCATGGCCAGACGGCATCTAACATAGGATTCTGACGTTGACGATGTCGTTTTTCATACTTTAGAATTTTTATTTTAAAATAATAATTAACGTGTTTTTTATAAAAAATTTAGCTTTTTAATAGTGAATGAAGACTCAAAGTGCGAATATAGATACAATATATCGTTTAAAATCATCTTTTTATATGAATAAACAACGTTTGAAAATGCTCAAAAAACGTAAATATTTAAGCATGTTTCAAAAATTATATCTTTTTTAATATTGAATATTTCTTAATTTCATACGTACGGATTCTAGATAATTAAGTAAACTTTATACGTATAAAAAAAAACATATTACGCTTACATAGAAATTTTAAACGAACCACTCTACGCCCGGGAACATCAAAAAGGTTTTTTTTGCCGCGGCCTGTGGATTAATGTCGATATTTTTCTTAATTATTGTAAATAATGTTTAGTTTATTATTTTTATATAATAAAGGTTCTAAGTTATCGCCCTAAAAAAATTGCAATCTATCATACACATTCTGATATAAATGAATAATAAAAACCCACATTTTCATAAAAAACGTCGAAATATGCATTTGCAGTGAATGTACCGCCTTAAAGTGAAAAAGAAATAGCAAAAATCCAGGTACTTTTCTTTGTGGAAAGCCATATGTTTGTTTATTATTGATGATGTTTTTTTATATATGTTATATATATGATAGTAGTTGATATTTCACAACTTTTCATAAATTTTAGCCATTCAGTAAAACCCCATTAATTCGAAATTCGCCATAATTCAAAAATTTTCATACCCACAAGTCCCAAAATGTTAATTTCAAAAGATTAACCCCGATAGTTCTAAAACTCCGGTAATTCGTAAATTGAAATAATTTTTAAGCCCCTTGTACCACAAATCAATATTGATAAATGAGCAGGGTTCTGCATAATTCAAAATGTTTTTTTAGTTCCCTTAAATTTCAAATTAATGAGGTACTGTAATAGAAATTATTGATATAGATTGGTAATTGTTGATGTCTCCTTTGTTTCTTAATTTAAATCAGGGTTCTAAAAAATCAAATTTTTATAATAAAAATCAAAAAATCGGATTTTTTGATATATATCAAAAATTGAATATACATCCAAACTTTTTTCTCCTTTTTAGCACACGTCGATTCATACAAACTCGAAATAATTAGGAAATTTATTTTTTTATTATGTATATGAATTATTATTTATTAAATAAATGAATTGCATACTGAAAAAAGCTTATACATATATGCAATTACATATTATATATAAGTTATAAAAGTTGCTCTTTCTAATGTAGTGTTATGGGTGTATGTTTCTTTTTGTGAAATAAAAAACGGATTATATGAAACAAATGAAACTAAAAAATAACAGTAGCACTTTTTAAAATACAACTAGCGCTATCTAGTGACGACCGCAGATATTATAAAAACAACCTGTAGCTTTTTTTAAAATACAACTAGCGCCATCTATTAACATGTGCAGAAAGTTTTCTTGGATACATATCAAAAATAAAAATCGAGCCATAAATATTGTGATATATATCCTCGAACCCTGATTTAAATATTGGGTTTATTTGTAATTCAACGGGAATATTCACATTATATATATATAATGTGTGTTATGGGTTTAATAAGAGAGTAACAAATCAATTTTTGAACAGGAGTTTGCTAGAATAAGTAATGGATAGTTAGTTTGCGTCCGTCCTGATGAAGATATACGGAAACCGGTAGACGTAGAGTTACTAGTTAAGTAGTTAATACAAATTTGTTTAATTAATTAAAATTAATAATTATGTCCAACCACAAAGTTAACATCAAAAATATAAAAATTAATTATTAAAAATATTAACAATCGTAGGCTTCAGATTCAGCATTAATGGTAATATATATTGTTATACATTACGGCGGCCCTTGTAGCCTGGTGAGCGTGACACCGCTTCTCACACCGAGGGTTCCGGGTTTTATTCCTGGTGAGGTCACAATTAATCTATGTGATTTTCTCAAGTCTGGATGTTTTGTAATGTGTTTTGCTTCTGTAATTGGGCCTATTGAACCATAAAATAAAATAAAATATATAAATATGTATATTAAATATAATTATTATTTATTTTTCAGGAAGATACACCGGATGAAGCCAACACAGAAGCAGCTCCCACATCGCAACCGGTTTACACGTCACATGTTCCAGTGCCCTCACAAAAAGACGTTGAGGAAGCTTTACTTAGAAAGAAGAAACAAGAATTACTTGAAAAATATGGGTGCATAGATGTTAAGATGGAGACATAGAAATAATTTATTAAAATATATTTTAATTTTTTAATGGAAACATATTTTATTGTAAACTTTAGAATAAAGTTCTATGATTTTTAAAACAAATTAGATGAATCAAATAGATAGATATACGATTTTTTTGAAAGACATGGCACAATTGATTTATCATGTACATATTCATATCATTATATTGGCTCCCCTGATTGGAGATGATTCGAGTTCGTATCCCGGTGCGAACCAAATATTTTACAATCGCAGATTTTTTCTGTATATTGCTCATGATACAACAATAACTCGTAAGCCGCTTAGTACAAATTTTACAGGGGAGGCAAAAAACTGCCTAATACCTAGATTTTTTTACAAAAAAACAGAATAAGAGATGTAAATAATTGTTTTTAGGATACAAGTTTCTGCCAAATTAGGGGTCGTCCATTAATTGCATGATTTTTTTTTGATGCGTGGTGAGGTTTTAGTCTAACCCCCCCCCCCCTACCTAAAATCACGTGTATTTTTTGGTACAAAGTATCTTAAAAATTTTCAGAATATTATCTTTAAATGTAGATGTAATTTAATTGAATTCTGGAAAAAGCACCGTGATAAAAAATGCAATGGAGAGTTAAGGTTACGTGCCGTTTTTCAGTTTAGAAATCGCAAGCTCAATGAAAAAATAAATTCACATGATATCTCACTAACCCCCATCCCCCCTCCCCCTTGTGATGTTTCGTGATTTTTTCCAAACCCTCTCCCCCCTCTTTGGAGCCTCACGTGATTAATGGATGATCCCTTACATATCCACATTTTAAAGACAAATATATTTAAAAAAAATTGATTTTGACAAAAGTATGGCATGAGCGATATCTTTGATTCATATAATTTGTTTTTAAAAAATTATTCATACCTTAAAGAAATTGGAAATTGAAAAAAAAACTGAAATTTTTAAACACTGTAACCTGCCTACGATGATCATCATATTTAAACACTTACCTGTCTACGAAAACCATATTTTAAAAATACTATTACATTTTAATCCTTCCCTGGCGGCTGGCATGTCGGCGTTTACACTGGCGTATCCATGACACTTGAATGCCGTGCCTATTAGGCCGGCAACATGCATATCATCTCTTTTAGAGGTAAAACTCACTAACTGTAATATTGGCCAAAATGAGTTATGAATACCAACATTAATATTTTTTCCATCCTTATTCCAGGTAAAAATAAGTGAATATTCTGTGTCTATTTATAGTTATTTAGAGGTAAAACTCATTGTAAGTTGAACATTTTCAATAATTTTAATATCACATGTTGAATGTTTAAACCTCATTATCTCAAAACTACTCCAATGTCACTTAGTGAGTTTTACCTCTAAAGGAATTATATATGACACCAACTTTTACTGGGCATCGTGGGTAATACAGTTCACTTCTTTCCTGCCTAATGAAAAATACTTGTTAAATAGACATCGTACCAACATCTATTAAAACATCTTCAAACCATTTCTTATCTTATGTCGGGTAAGGCGACATAATAGACAAATGTATATACCTCTCAAAATGATAATTAATTCAATATCTATTAAAAAATATAATAACCTCTCTTGGAGGCATATTTGGAGTTCAAACGAGACTGCGCCCGCGTCGGCGTGAACAAACGTATTTGTTTTTATATTGTCAGTATGTTATAAGGGTCATGCGTCGATATTTATTTAAAAAATACTGCTTTACAATCATTTTTCTATTTTATGTATACAAAGTACATATATATATATAGTCGCGCGCGGTCTCTGAGTCCACAGCGAACTTATTTTCATAATTATGTATATTCAAGAACACATTCTTTTTGTGAAGTTCAATTTTTTCAGAACAAGACAAGAACAGACCGTGCGCGACTGCTTATATTTGGTGCAAGGGTGCGACCACTGGAAGGTTATATGGCATGCTTCTTGAAAAATCAAACCATTTAAATATTTTATCACAACATACAATCTTTAAAAAAACACGTAAGGGAGTGAGCGGGGTAAGTGCAGCATAAAAAATGAATAGATGAAATTCAAAGTGATTGTACAACAATAACTCGTAAGCCGCTTAGTACAAATTTTACAGGGGAGGCAAAAAACTGCCTAATACCTAGATTTTTTTACAAAAAAACAGAATAAGAGATGTAAATAATTGTTTTTAGGATACAAGTTTCTGCCAAATTAGGGGTCGTCCATTAATTGCATGATTTTTTTTTGATGCGTGGTGAGGTTTTAGTCTAACCCCCCCCCCCCCTACCTAAAATCACGTGTATTTTTTGGTACAAAGTATCTTAAAAATTTTCAGAATATTATCTTTAAATGTAGATGTAATTTAATTGAATTCTGGAAAAAGCACCGTGATAAAAAATGCAATGGAGAGTTAAGGTCACGTGCCGATTTTCAGTTTAGAAATCGCAAGCTCAATGAAAAAATAAATTCACATGATATCTCACTAACCCCCATCCCCCCTCCCCCTTGTGATGTTTCGTGATTTTTTCCAAACCCTCTCCCCCCTCTTTCGAGCCTCACGTGATTAATGGATGATTCCTTACATATCCAAACATCGGTTTGAAATTTTTGTGAATTATATATTAACTTAAATTTTGATGAGTTATGTTTCATTTATAATTAAATGACAATATGCTTTTTAGTTGATTTTTTGGGCATTTTCCAAATTTAAGTCAGGATAGATGCACTTACCTCATGTACGGGATAAGCACATCTATCTTTCATGATTATTTTTATAAACTTTTAAGATAATTAAAAAAATATATATATCAATTTCAAGAAACATAATAACCCCAATGATAATACCTGAGAGGTGGCGCGCCGAACCCTTCCCTGCGCCCGCAACTCGCTGCATCGCTTTCCATGGTTCGGCATTTCCGATCTCGGAAACCCACCTACGCCACGAGTCTCTCTTGGCCTCACGTATAGCCCGTGAGTATGCGGCTCGAGCGGCACGGAGCTCACTTACGAGGGTCTGTTGCCTCACAGAGTCGACTAAACCCTGCCTGACTATGCCGCACCTCCGGTATGTGCGTCTATAGGTGTGTAGGCTGTGATATAAAAACCCACATTTTCGTAAAAAACACTGAAATATGCATTGGCAGTGAATGCGTCGCCTTAAATACAATTAGAACGTAAAGTAGGCGCCACTAGTTAAAATTTTCTCCATTCAAAAATATCTAAGAGAAGTGCATTCACAATGTTACTGCACTTCTCCAAGTATGACAAAATCGTGTATATATGTATAAATCAAAATTCCTTTGAATATTCATTAAACCAATATATAAAAAAACAAAATATAACTCAAATAAAGTGTATTCACCAAGTTGTGTGTCCGTAACACAAGTTATAGATAATTTACAAAGACATTCCCAAGTTGCACGTCGAGATAAACCAGTTAAAATTTGAATGATGATGACGTAGACCGTGTTGCAGCTCCAACTTTGTATCACAGCGTGAATAAAACTGATTTTCACAAATTTTTCTAAGATTGGCACCACTGTACAAGATCTGTATACAACGTAGAAGCGTTAGATGCACTTACCCCTTGTATGCACTTACTCCAACTCCGCCTTACTTGTAAGAATTTGTGAAAGTATATTCAATGATTTCGTCACCATTATCAGTTCATTAATTTATTTAACGCTCTTCCATAAAAAAAACATTTTGAAATTTCGTGTTTTTAGTTTTTAGGGCCGTTCAGAATTACCTAGTTTGAGTTTTCTGGGATATTATGCTGTATTTTTACGGCCTTTCTGGCTGACGTTTTATATCCCATCACGTCGACTCTGATGATGGACCCCGCTATATTCGAAACATCAGCCAGAAAGGTCACGGCAGAATATCCCAGAAAACTCAAACCAAATTTCATTTGTGGTCATTATGTCATTGGATCTTTTGTCACATGGGTCTTTTGTTGCTGGACACGCCGAATATTATAGCTTGCTTCAAATTTCTTTTGAATCAAAATGCATTTACATTGCATGGTCTTACCATGTAAAAGGAAGGTTTAAATGAAACAAATATTGTAACATATACTTTTTATTTGTTTTTTAATTATTGCCAGGCAATCATTTTACATAATACGAAGGCTTAGATAAAATTTAATACACTGAAGACAAACCCAATATTTATCACCAAACAGATTCATATTTAAATGTATGGAATGTTAAAGTTGTACGCAATGTTATTGGAACATATGCTGTGAATTAGATACTTAATTTTTGATTAGGAAAAATATTTCACACACGTTTCAAAGTTAATATTTTTTAACATAATATTGATAATTAGATTGGTTCCAAAAAACAAATTTTTGCTATCTACATATATATATATATATATATATATATGCAAACATTTTTTTTGAGTGGCCATTCGTTGACAATATAATATATTTAAAGCATTGTTACTATTATTACTAATATATTACATTTTAGATTCATTTTGCAGCTAAAAGTTAAAGGCATACAAAGAATAAGTATGGCTTATTAGCAAAATTTTGTAATATTATGTCGTTTATATGACTTTCATTCCCATAGTTTTCAAAAGCACAAGGCTACTTATGATTGAAATTTTAAAGTGTGGATTTGAATAATTCACGTATACCAAACAGTTAGTGAATTCTATATATCTCAAATTTTAAACATTTTGAATAATTCCCTAACACTGAAAATTATTTTTCAATGTTTATAAAAATAACTAATATAACCTGTATTAAAATGCTACAGTTTGATAAATAAAGGGGCCAATGTCATTAATAATTAGTACTTTAATCTGAAATCTTGTGATTCTTTCTTACACTAACAAAAAACAAGAGTCATAGGAAGTATGCTGGATATACAATATTATTAAAATTGACGTTGGCCCTTCCAGAACCATATAAATTAATTTGTAATTTGCTTTTTTCAAATTTATAATTTTAAGAATTTACAATATTAGTAAGCTAACCTTAATTGTCATTACACAGTATTTGTGGAAATAGCGAAAATCCAATTTATTTACTTGTAAAGTTTACAATACCGGGGTTTGGAATGCGTTACTGTCGGTAACGTTCTGTGGCCAAGAGTGGTAAATCCCACTGTAATAAATGAACGGTGATGTGAATATCTAGCCATTCAAATAATATGCTAACTCCACATTCATTTCATTCATTCAACTGCGATATTAATATTTATCGTAAACCTGAAGATTCGACTATTAATTTATAATGTTTATAACATTTTCAATGGATATTAATATTTTCCTGAATCTGACTATACAGTAGCATAAAAATGGGTTCAAAAATGAATTATCCATTGTTAAAGGGATCCATTTCATAATTATATTTTCCATATTACTCATGTAATTTGTGATGACTAATGATTCACTCCAGAATGAATAAAAATGGTCAAAAATATAAGGTTATATTAAACTGTGAAAAAATATTTTTATTTCTACAAAAATCGGAGCTCAAAACCTCAACTGGATGAAAAAAACCCACAATAAATGCAACATTTGTATGCATTCTCGTTGACCCAGATTTTGTCATGTTTTTAACTGTGTCACAATTGGATGGTTGGTTAGGATTTGCAAAAAAATTGGTTATCAATTACAATCTCCATTTCATCATGAAAGTTTATCAGCTCACCTAAGAATGTGGATTAAATGGTTTAAGGATACACTGCAGTATTACAACAGGATATTATTAATGAATCTAATGAAATACATTTCCCAGGTTTAAAGTGGTGTGCTTTTCACACAACATACAATTTCCATTTTGCTCTATCACAGAACTGTAAAACAGCAACTATTATACTATCTTAAAAAATGAAATCTCTCCAATTTTCATAACTATCGCTTCGTACTCTCAAAAGCATTACAATCAGAAAACAAGCACTCGCATACTGAGCTGGAGGGGCCAAAATGCTACAGTAGAACTTTGATTACCCGAGAATCCATATTATCCGAGCTGAATGTATTTTTTCAAATTGCATAATATCTCGACCGGGAAGCAAGGAACAATAAGAAAGAAAAAATATAGGATTTCTTTGAGAAATAAAATGTCATTGTTAAGGAATAAAATCTTCATGCATTTTTTATACAAATTGGCATACACTTTTAGTGTTATTTTTAATCGCATTAAAAATAATCAGGACGTAACAGTATCATACAAGTTTTTAATTATCTAAGGAAGGCTCGGTCCACGTTACCTAGGATATTGGGGTTCTGCTGTACGTAGTAGTTTAAACTTAGTAAATAGTTACACTAATTTTAAAACATTTTGAATTAGCCAATCTTCGTAATAATTTTGGCTGATGATATTTATTGATTCTCTATCTCAATATTGTCAAACTAATGAGATATTTCCATAAGTTCAAGTTCTCTTGCAATTAGAACATAATATGATAAAGTTTATTAAAATACATATATCATTACATAAAAAGTGAATTTTTGCAAGGAATATGTATCATCATTCAGTAAATCTCTGATACAATGCCAAACTACAATGAGCAAGATTATTTTTCAAAATAATAGTATTTTCTAAATACCCGCCAATAACCGGCCTCACAAATATTTTAAATGATGTGTACAAGGCAATCTCTTCTAACAGTTTAGATACATGTTTAACTAATATAAATATTTATCATTGGTTTTATGTGCCGGGAATTGTCGGGCCAGACTACCGCCAGTGGGCCATTTGGGAATTGGTAAAATCAAGTGATAGGGAAGAGAGTACAGGTTTGGAAGGCAGCCCCAACAAGAAAACCCCGCAAGGGGAAATAAATGAGGGTGATGTCAGTACATATCGAGTACCTGGTGTTGATAGTTATTCTTTGTTTGGTTTGTTCACAATTTTACCAGTAGTACCTATAACTAAACAGATTGCAATATCCGATGTGTTTGTTATACCCATTTTCTTCAAAACACACCTTCATTATACATTTTACGATGAGTATTTTCTCACAAACTATCTTATTCTTAAAAATACAGAAAAATAATCTAGTTTCAAAGGGTTCTAGAGTGATTTATATCATTTCTATGTTTTGACATTATAACAAAATCTTAAAAATATACCAAATTAAATCACAGTAAAAATGACAAAACTTATATTTCATAAAATATAATAATATACAAGAATATACGAAGCATAGGAGACTTTTACTTTTTTCACATCTTATATTGTACAAAAGGCACACGGCGAAAACAAGTTCATTGATAATTATCAGTTTTGATCAGAATATATGCAATTTGATAACAGTGTATAATTATCCAGATTGCACTAATTACAATTTTTAATTTTTTAAAAAACTAATATGTAATTGTTTTTTGCACAATTTGCATAATGTGATACATAACCGAAAATTTAATTTTACTGTGTGGAGATCAAATTTATTGAAGGTTGTGATAATTGAAAAAATACCAAAGATCCAAATACTGTGAGAATGACTAGAAAGTGATCATGATTATTGGCCTGTCTTACTTTACTCATTTCCATAAACATATTTTCTTTATCGATTCGCATTTTAAGTTATATTTATTTTTTCGCTACACTTAAAAACGAGAAAATCGTCACCCCGTAAAAGTAAGAATTATTGGTAAGCTTAAGTATCAAGAATGAAAAATATTTATATAAACATAAATAGGAGGTATTCCTAATTATCTCTTAAGTGACCTTATTTTTTTAGAATTATTCCCAAAGTTAATTAATAAAAGTTCAAACTAATTTACGGATAAAAGCACAGTTTTTATAAAGCGCAAATGATTAACATAATTAAATAGCTCGATTTAATTTTGAAGTATGTTTAAAATAATGGTTCAATAAAAGTATAATAAAATGTGTACATGAGAAGGAGTAAAGGTCCCTGTATGCACAAGAAAATAAAAATTTCTCCACAAATAATTTAAAAATACATATATATTTTATTGTAATCTTTAATTTAAAAGGAAACTTAGATTTTAAAAAATATTCCAAAAGGTCATCTAAATTAATTTTTATAAATGTAAGAGGTTTACAGAATTAAATTAACTTGTATATTTCTAAAAAATCACCCGTTTTAATAACATTTGAATTTTTTATTGTAAGGTTTGCGATGACATTTAATTTATATTTAATCAGAATTAAAAAGATTTTTTTTTCTTATTTATTTATTTATTAATGCCCTACTCCTGCCGCACTTTGGATACAAATTATGTTACGTATTCGTACGATTATTTTCGTACGTATTGAGCACGCACATTGATTGTGTCTTACGTTAGTCACGATCAGTTACTTTGCGCATTTCTCCAATGACGTTTGTGCCAAATGAATAATCTGCATCTTAGGGAAAACTCTATTATGGCAGACTTAAATAATGACAAATTTCATGACTATCTATCTAATAGGTTCACAAATGCTGGGGAGAATCAAAGTGCAACGAGAGCTCATAACATCGGAGAAATATTTAAAAGTTTTTTTGTTACCTAAGTACATAATTATACCCCACCTTCATTAAACCAAATTATTTAACTTACAGGTATTTTTACTTCTTTATAGATTCTCCGCCATGATCTGCGCTGATGGTCACGTAGTTGAATCACTTTGGTCCCACAAACATTTGTGGTCATGTATCAAATTGACAAATTTTTCAATATCCATCGTACGAAATTGCAAAAATTTCCGAACAAATCCGGAGCGTGTCGGACGTCGCATCTATATGTGCGTACACGCACTACTAAATCGTGTACAGTGTGCGATGTTCAATACTACTTCGAAGGTCAGGAATGTACTTGTGTATTCGTACATATACGTACTACTCAATTTCGTATGAAAACACATCCAGTGTGCGGCCGGCGCTACAGGGCTTTTACAAACAAACAGGTAAAGTGTACATTTATAAAATGGATAGTTTAAAGAAAACATATAAAAATAATAATGACTGAGTGGAAATCAAATAATTCAAATACAAATATATAAAAAAATGATACATATATCGACGGCTCCTACGTCTAATATCATAACCCACAAATCGACGATTTTGAGTTTTTTGTGTATTTCATATGTATTTAATTATATCTTTAATTCCAAGAATGAAAAAAAATAATTTTATAATAAAAAAATGTTATTTACTGCAAAATATTTTCTGTCTTTCTTGGTATTAAAGTTATAATTAAATACACATATGTATACACAAAAAACTCAAAATCGTCAATTTGTGGGTTACGATATTATACGTAGGAGCCGTCGATATGCTTCAACATATATGTATAATTTTTTTAATTATCATCATTTTAGTATCATTTTTAGCTGAAGCTATTAAAATAGGTGTAAATGAACCTGTCTTGCCGTGCACTCTTATAATATAATTGTCTCAAATTTACCATGTGTATTAAATATTACAAATAAAATAAAGAGTAACTCAAATAATCCAAAATTATTTATGTAATAAGCCATTTTTTTATTACATATATATTTCTTCAATTAATACAGCTGCACATTTTATTAAATATAATATTTAGTAATGTGGCATGCACCGACGTGAAGGTTTTTATGAATATGGTTGTCATAAAGTAATAATCAGCATAAATTATCAAATTGCCCTTTCACATACTTAATATTTTGTCTATTACTGGAAAATTGGTCCAAGTGATATCTATTGAAATATGGTGGCTACTTTTAGGCTCTTTAATCAATTAACTTGTTTGATTTTACATAAATCTTTGAATTATTCTCCCATAAATCGTAAAAGCATATTTAAATGAAATTATCTAGACATAAATTGTTTTGAACTTTTTCATCTGTGATAAGATTTGTCAATATCTGTGTAAACATTTCATACATACAAGTCACAGACAATTTAAATTTCGTTTGAAATTTTGTCACCTTTTACAATAAAAAATGTGAATATTATCTAATATTATGCTGTTATCAGAAGTTTAATACATATTTATAAATAGATTTGACACACATAGTAATGAAGGCTCAACTGACAGATAAATACTATATTAATATTGATTGATTTTTTAAGTTAATTTATAACATAAAATTTTAAAAATTCGTTTTTATTTAATTTCTGCGTAACAAAGATTATTTTATAATATTTTAAAAGGGAAAATAAAATAAATATCAGCATTGCGGTGTATATAACATCTAAAAGCACCCTATTAAAAAAATAGTTATTTATTCATACAAAACAATATTGCACTAAATTATAATGTTGTATTATAACTTGGTTTATAGTAATAGTTAAGTTTAAAGTTAAAGCATAGATTCTTATGAAAACGGATTGTTTGATTGGTGGAAAATACAAAAATCTATGCTTTAAACTATTACTATAAACCAAGTGGATACAACCAGCCCTAAATCCATGTCAATATCACAGTACTATCAACTTTCCAGGGTTTGGAAAAAACTGATCTACATAAAAAAAAAACAAGATAAGCTCTGTCAAAACTTTTTATAAAAAATTTGAACTGAATCTTTTTGTTTGTATTCTTTTCCTTTATGTACGGCAAATAATTATGCAAATTTTGTAACATTACGTAATCTGTACAATCTTCCTATTGTTCCAAATATCTGACAGGGCCGTGCAGAGCGTTGAAGCATGAGTAGTTGATACACGTATTTTGAATTTTTTTTTACATATTTACCTGACAGAATATTAAGGTATACAGTAGACTCCCAATTATATGGTATTGCATTAAGAAATTTATATTTTTCAGTTACAGCCACCCTGGACAATCGAGAGAATACAGTCTATTGTAGGGATGTGTCGTTCATGAATGAACTGTTCTTGTAGAACAGTTCACTTTACTGAACGAACGGTATAATTCACTTCAGTGAACTATCATTCATTAGTCCAGTAGGTGGAAAATAAATCGTTAATTAAATCAATGAAATCTTTGGCAGCCACCCTATTCCTTTTCTCTGGGCAGTGAAAATTTTGCAGTGGTCGAATGATGAAATTTTGGAAAGTGAAAGCAACCCTCCCTCCCCAACCCAGGTAGCAAAAATTCTCTGGCAGGAAAAACCCTCTTAATTTTCTTTTTGGGAAGTTGATGTAGATAAAACAAGGTTTGGGAGACTGAACGATGAAATCTCTGGAAATCGAAACAACCCCCTCTCCCAACGTAAAAATTTGGGAGACGGAATGATGAAATCTTAAGAAACTGAACGCACCCCTCTCCACTGGATTCTAAAATTTTGTGAATGAAAAATGAAAAAATTAAAAATGAACCACTGAACGTAAAAAGTGAACAGTTCACTTGACTGAACGACTCCGTGAATGACAGTTCAGTTAACTGAACTAAAATTCCCATCTCTAATCTATTGGAGTGAGGATGAACATAAATAATGACCTTCCAATATCTTTTATTTTTTAAATATTAACCATGATATGATAATTTTAACAATATTATAGAGACATCATCTTTACATCATAATACAATACATATATTTAGTGAGTTAAGATAGTATGTGAGATAAGAGGATACAGGAATATGGGAAAGGAGATATTCCATATAAAACTATCAGTAACGCTTCGATACTGAATGGTGACTTTACACTAGATTATCCTTTCAGGGCAATGGATTGGTTAATATGTGGGTGGCCAGCTGCACATTTTGCGTGGCCGTCGATTCTAAAGCCATGTATTCACTAGGGGACAAATCGCGAAACATTCCGCTCGACATGTCGCATCAACATCTACGCTCATGTTTCGGGGACAATGACGCGGTCAATTGACGTGTACACACCGGGACTCGCATATCTTGTCGCGGAAATGTCATCCGGTGAGGTTATGGATGACAGCTGCGGTATCACATTTGACGAAAACGGGGTTCCGCGCAATTCGAAATGTTTTTTGGGTCGCAATTTCAAATTAACGAGGTTTTACTGTAGTAAATTGAATATTATTAAAAACAAGGTCCTTTTTGCAAATAATTATTGTTTTCCAGACGTCACGGAAATATGAGGTTATGATGATAGCCGCGTATTTGTTTATGTTAATAAGTTTATCGAAAAGTAAGAGGAGAAAAAAGAGGAGAATGCGAAATTATTAACTGCAAAGAGAAAGAAGGACGGACATTCTATACGATCTTCGATCGATACAGCTCGATGAGTTCGAGAACGATTTCGTTTCCCCGCATTGTCATCTTGACAGATACAGCGCATGCGTATTCACTTGAAAACATACCACGTGGTACTGACGCTCCGC
>JADDOH010007017.1:0-85705 GCA_016648135.1 Agrypnia vestita | reverse complement strand
AGGAATGCCACATAAGCAAACTGGGCACGAGCAAGATACGCGCGGCCGGCAATTCATTGCACCATCAGCATTTCGGACGATTTCTTCACACTCACACAGAAGAGTCCGTTGTTCTTAAATCATATAAAAAGAAGCACACGCCCTAGGCGGGCATGTCAGTCCTTCGTAGAATTCCGGCGGGTGGCCGGAGGCTATGGCCCTTAGAGTATCTATTATTGTCTTTATAATCACACTCATGTATATTTTGTACTTGTTTTATCGAGATAATAAATCATCAAATATTCTACGCCTTTGGAGCTTTTCCGTCGCATGACGGTGGTGACAAAGTAAAATTAACTAGCGGAATAAAACTGAAATTGTGTTTTATTCATAACTGAAAGCAAATGACGTTTTGCATTGTACGTTACCGATTTGTGAAAAAAAAACAAACTAAGGTGAACAACAACTGTAGTGCCCCTTCGTATGGATGGTTATGCTCCCGCTCCTCATTGTTTGAGTAACTTCTTCTCGTCAGATTTAAGCAGCCTAAATCGCGCCGCTGTTGCCTGTCCACCTGATGCTTTATATATCGGTATAGAAAGCAGCCCGCCTTTTGTGTCATATTATGTAAAGTCCCCGTGTTCCCGTGGAATAATTGTGCCTCCACCGTTGGGGGATGATACAAATGACGCTTAACGTGTAATTTGAAACTGGAATGAACGGGCACAGTAAACACATTAAAATTATTAATATTCATTATGAAATTTTACACACGCATATTTTAATATGAAAAATAAGGCTTGATAGTAAAATTTACTACGAAAATTACTGATTTTTTTTTTCACTTTTCTATTTTATTTTTACCTTTATTTGAAAAAAATCTATTCCATCATAGCTTCGAGCCTTCGATTTCTATATGTTCTTAGTATATATATAAACTAAACCTATAAACTTTTAGCTTAGATTTAAAATAGTAAGAATATAAAATACGTGACACAAGGTTCATATAATCATCTTTATTTTAATAGTAAAAAGATATGTGCTGATTGAATTTTTAACCAATGAAATATGATTTTCCTTTCATGTAGGACTCATTTTATCTGAGATTTTTCAGGACATTTAAATATTATGATATAAATAGAGTGTACGAAATAAAAAGTTATGGGCCATTCATATATATATTTATATAATAATAGGTATGTATTAAGTACTTTTGTAAACACAAACAAAAAAATATGTTGCAAGGGTATGCAAAAATATGTACAATACACATGTTTGTGATATATCACGTTTTTTATGAAATTAATAATATTTCCCACTTTTGTATAATTTTTCTTTATTAATTTTAGACAGTTAATATGTTTAAGTAATTTGTAATATGTCACGAGTAGTTTGTATAAAATACGTCACGAGATTCTTAAACGATAAGAACTGCATTTTATTCGTAGATTTCCTAACACTGTACGTTTAAAAAAAATTAGAAACGCATAGAAATCCATAGAATAATTGTAAATATATGAGAAGATTTCAAAAATCGAAGAACTTATATAAAGAAAAACGCCATCGCTACGTACAGTATTTTTTTGATAGGAGAGTGCGAAACATAGATTCCATGCAAATAAAAACAAGCGAACCGAGAGAACAAACTGTAAAACAGTGGAACTATAAAAAATACCTACGTATAGAATAAAATGGAGTGTTCCCGTTTATAAATCAAAGTTGAATTGTTTTATTTCGGATCACTCACGTATCCGTGATAGCACCGCAGTAACATACTTAATACAAATTAACTTACTGTACTGTAGCTTTTGTTAAGGTGGCACCTGTTTTTTTAATGTACCTTAACGAATGTGTTGTGTTTGTTAAATTATTTACAGAAACCCGATAAGCATACCAAAATATATTTTTAAATATTCAACAGTATCCAATAAAATTCGTTATAACATTTCAAAAAAAAAAACAATCAGTAATATAATATCAATTTGATGAAAACATATCGTTTGGAGGAGTTACGGGAAATTCAAATAAGTTTATATTAAACCAACGTAAATTTGCAAAATATTTATATTATTGTAATCAAACAATTTATGATGTGAGTGATGTATGAAACGACGTAGAATATTAAGGATTTAGTCAGATTCCGTCAGAAGAAAATTTATATTATTTATTGAATTGGTGTTAACTTTGTGGAATGACATTTTAATTATATATCAATATATCACTTGTCTAAGACCACTAATGAGTTTAGGAATACACGACTTCGACAACTTCAGATGTTGTCATCAACGGGTGATTATATAAACTAAAGCATAAGACTAAAATTAATTATCTAAGGTACTGATAGAAGTGGGTGGAGTTATGTTTGGGGAGAGGGGGTTAGCTGGGGGTGGGGTTTGAGTTAACGGGAATAAAGTAAGGAACGGTGAAGAATTTTGAAATATTATGTTATTGATTAGAGTTTTATTAGAATTTAATTTTTTTGTATTTCTAAATTTTCGAGATTGGTCGTTATTTGGCCTTTATATTTAATAGGGTGTAATAATTTAAGTGTATGGGAATGGAAATAGTGATTGGTGTTAATAATATGGTTAAAAAATACTGAAAAATAATTACTAACAAGACCGCGACGATGTTCTTTTATTCTTATTTTAAGATTTCTCGCGGTTTGACCGATGTATTTCATATTTCAGTCACCACATGTGATTTCATATACTCCGCTTTGGTTGAACATTCACGATGTATTGCGAACCGACATTTGTGTATATAAGCAGACGCGGGTTCTGTGTGATTTTGACAAGCGACAATGAAGTTACCATAGAAGATAAAAAATTGGGAGCCTTCGTGATACCATACACAATTAATAGACAAGAGACAAGCGAAACAGAAATGTTTTTGTTATCTACATGAATGTGGAGTATCCTAGTGACAATGAGTGTGAATAAAATAAAGATATTCCGATTAAATCACGAATTTACGGTGATTTAATTTATTCATAAATCTTTTATTTATTTCAAGTGTTTCATTGGCCTACCACAGCCACAATCCCGTGACAATACGAAATTAGCAGCGTAATCAACCAAAAGAAGCAATTATATAGAATATTGGAATATTTTATATATTTTTTTAATGCCTTTAATACTAACAAGGCTATAGTAATTTTTTAAATATCTTAATATATTTAAAAAAAATGTTTGCGTATCCATTGTTTCAAAAAGTGTAAATATTTTTTCTGTATTATGTTAATTCATTTTGTGCTGGACGTACTATAACAGAAGTAATTTATTAGAACTTACCATCCCCTTATATTTAAAGCAATTCATTAAATTTATTATAAGTTATTTTAACATAATATTCATAAAAATAAACTTTTTTACCATTTCTCGGCTACCTAAAAATAACTAAATTTAATTAATTTCTGACGATTTTGTTTTAATTTAAAAAAAATATGAAAACTTCGAAGAAAAATAAGAAAGAAACTTTACCTAGAAACATTGCAATTAGTAAATACATAATTCCTTGTCACTCCGCATAACGAATAGTCTTCTTCTTCTTTTACCCCTTATTCTATTGGGTCGCGGTCCCTGCACCGCGTAGAAAGTTCTAACTTATCCTATCTTAGGCTTCACTCTCCATGTCAGCCCAATTTAGTTGCAACATCGCTTCGCAGCGGTTTTCTAACTGTGTCCGCCGACTTCTCTTAGGACGGCCCCTTGGTCTTCTGCCTTCTGGTATTGCCTGGAATATCCGCTTTGGCAATCTATCTGCCGGCATCCGCAAGATATGTCCCAGCCACCGTAGCTGTGATTTCTGGATAAATGTCAATAAGGGTTCCACTTTGAGCTATTCTCTTATTTGCGTATTTATGATTCTGTCCCTTCTGGTAACTCCTACTATTCCTCGTAGCAATCCCATCTTGATGCCCTGTAGCCTTGAGCGGGTTCTTTCGAACAAGATCCAGTGCTTGTGGCCATGCACTAGGGTTGTCCTGAAAACTGTTTTTTTTTACAATTAGTGTATAACAATATTATTTTTGTGAAATGAAACAGCTGAAAAAATCAAAAACCGATTTTTTCCATCATTATGTGTTTAATGTATATAAAAATAATAATAATAATTAAAATAATAATAATAATAATAATAAAATAATGATAATAATAATAGTTGTATAATATACATAGAGCCATTTTCATATCATACGTGATGCCTGTGGAATTTTTGACTTCAAAAACAAAACTGGGAGGAGCGTAAAATAGTTTATATTATTAAGGTTTCAAATTGTTCAACAACTAGCCAGAAAATGTGAAAGGATGAACTAGTCTTACTTCTTTTCGTAGATAAAGTGCAGAACACCTATATAAAATGTATTTCCAGTTTATGTTATTTATGTTTTTGTTTAATATGTAAGAGTGTATTTCTTTTTTACAGTTAAACGAAAATAAACCAACAAATAAATTGTTAAACAAATAGCTTGGTAAGGTATGTAGACTCAAATGTACCATTGAATTTTGTATAATATTGTATTTTAATTTTTTACTGTTTTTTTCTGTTGTGTAATAAGCCGGAAATAATTTGGATTAACGTAAATATTAAGGTACATAATTTTTTCTTTAAAAATATGTTTGTCTTTACATAAAAAGTTAAATTGAGTGTTGAAAAAAAAATTAACTGGCATCTTGAGGCCCATAAAATTGTGAAATGTATTTAAATTATTCTCCTTTCTCTTCACGTATTTTTGCCTTGGAAATTTGACATTTTACGAGGGAATAAATTACATTGCTTCTTAATTGGTCCCTTTAAACTGGGTAATTCATTAAAACTATCGAAGACATTTTCCATACCTACGAATGCTTAATTCTAAATTACGACCCAGCGACCGGAAAAGGTTGCCCATGATTCAGAATAACGGGCATTGGCAATAAACGACGCCGACGCCAAAGTTTCGGCGAACGCGGACTGACCTTCAAAAAAGCGTCGCGCAATACAAATCCGCATGATAGTTATACGGATAAGTTCTCCAGTTGACTCTTTCAATGGATTAAGTTTTTCTTAATTAAGATAAACTATACATGCTATTTATATGGGAAACGTGTGGCCTAGGACTTGTATGAGCTGGCTAAGTGATAACTTAACACAGTGCAACGATACCAATTGCACCGCAATGGCATCCACACGATATCAATTTTATTTAATGTTGTATATGTGGGGTATAGGTAAATGCAAAGCAGCAATATCCAAAAAAAATAAAAAGTATTTTGAATATGTTTACCGAGGATCACTAATTTATATTTCTACCCTTTCAAAATCACGTTTTTTACATATTTAAAGGCTACGTTTGCTATAAAATCTTGGAATTTGTACATAGTAAATTAGTAATCCTCGATGATTGCATTATTTTTTTTAGATATTGTTGCCTTTGCTTTTATACCCAACATATGTTCATGAAGTCCCTGCTGAATTCAAGACCAAAAGGGCGAAGGAGCTTAGGAAGACCAAAACTAAGATGGAGCAACGATGTCCTTATAGACATATCTGCATTTGGAGATTCAGAACTGAAGAGAGCTGGCACAAGACCGAGATAAGTGGAAAGACTCTTGACGTAGCCAAAACCCACCAGGAGTTGTAGAGCCAAAAGTGATGATGATATATTAAAATTTTTAGTATCGGATATATGTCTTTTCATATTAGCTTGCGATTGAGTTAGTGTGGGTACAGTGCGTAATACGCGCATTGTTTCGTTGTTTTAAGTTTACGGATATGAGAAGGGCGTAACCGTAAACCTAACATAACGAAACAATGCGCGTATTACGCACTGTACCCACACTAACTCAATTGCAAGCTTATATGAAAAGACCCCACAGCTTTAAAATTTAAGGTTGACGCATAAATATCCGCCGTCGTTTCGCCGATGTTTTTATTTTGAGTTTGACTTTTAATTAATATTTTTCATAAAACAAGTACGCCACATTTAGAATGGATAGAAAGCTGTTGAGACATTTCGCAAAGTCAACGATCTTTTCGGCGAAGGAACGTTCAGCGAAAGGACTTGCCGAGAGTAATTTTTTCGCTCTAAAACTGGTCATACTAGCTTAGATGGCAAGTGAGAAAAGAATCGATCTTCGGATTTTGTAGACCAGCCCCTTCTGGCAACTGTTGAAGAGGACGAAAATTACACCATTCAGACTGATCAGTGCCCCGAATGATAAATTAAGATATGTTTTGATTTTTTTGTTTTTTGGTTACGTTAAATTATCATTTTAAAATAATGATTTTTTTTAATAGCGGATAATTATGCGTCAATCATATTAGTAGTATTTGAGGAAAACTTTTGAATTCTATTCTTATTATAGAAATACGTACATTAAAACTTTGCTAAAACTAGTCAGTTGTGAAATGACTAATTATGAATAAAACACTTAAACTTTGTTTTTGTTCCACTATTTTATTTTTAAGTATAACACAGGTTTTGGAAACCTCCTTTTCCTTCTTCAGGTGAGTTGAGACTGAGGTGTACGGGAGTAGATGTCTGATGTCGGTCTAAAACAATATAATTTAGAAACATTTGAAATTCATAAAAACCTAAAAACAACAAATAACATCGTCAATAATCAAATACAACCCTTCACATAACTCCGTCTCATAATGTTCCCGCTCTCCCACCACCTAGACACCCCCTCCACTTTTACTGAATCCACAACCCATACATAAGTTTTGATGTTTTATTCATAATTATTAAAAATGGATTTCCACAAAGTAAATGCCAACATATTCAATTACTCAATTGTGAAATTATTTAAGATATGCTGCGGCAAAACACGCAGCGGCGTGCAGTCAAAATATTGAAGCATGAATTGTATTAGAGCTTGCTTTAGAAAAAGCAATATATTTATACACATCTTTGAATATTCCAATTACAATAATTATCGCATTATTTACCTACACATATACAGAGTTATTTGAAAAACATGAATAAATGGAAAACATTAATAACCTCGCAGGACTATATTCCTGCCTTGATTATGAGTCGAAAATGTTCAAGCTATTATGATCTAATATTAATAGTTATGGAGATATGCAACGTCAAAGTTTTTTTTCAATATTTCTGACTTATTTTTTGTAAAACGTTGGACTATCATTACAGCAACTTATATCGAATATGAAAAATACATTTACTTTAGTACAAGTGAAATAAAATAATAAAAACCTTCGAATTCCAATTGGAAAACATTCCAATGGGAAATTTTTCAGGGTTTTTATCATTTTATTTAGCTTGTATTGAAACGAATGAATTTTTCGTAATCGACATAAGTTTCTGTAATGATAGACCAACGATTTACAAAACACAGGTCAGAAATATTGAAAAAAATGCAAATTTTGATGTCGCATATCTCCATAACTATTGATATTATCTTGAACATTTTCGATTCTTAATCAAGGCAGGAATATAGTCCTGCGAGGTTATTAATGTTTTCCTAATAACCCTGTATATATAACGTAATATATTTCGTCTGAAAAATAGTTAATTTAGCTTTTATCCAAATATATTCTCTTATAGTACAACTCACGCATTAATGTACTGAATGCACGTCTGTAAACACGTCAGCAGGAATTTTAGCCTGCGATATATTTGTTGCGATTGTTTGACTTGTTAAGTGATTCCTGCTCTCCATGGAACCGGGTCCCCGGGCGACTGACCAGGCTACGCCACTGAATACATTAATTATGATTACTTGCAGGACACAGAATACGATGGTTTCAGGGCAGACTCATACAATTGAAAAACTAGATAATTCTGCCAATTCATTGGGTCACTTGAAAGCTGACATAATTTATTAATAAATATTAATACTCGTCTGAAAAAATGAACAAACTTTGTATACAAAAATTATGTGGTTTAAACAAAGTTTAAAAAATATTGATTATTTTATTTGTTTAAATCTACTTTTATCTGAGTTTTTTTTCGCCAACATGTTTCAGAAATTACCATTCCATCATCAGGGTACTGTATAACTGTCAAAAAATTCGAATGAAATGTCTTTTGTTCCCTGCTTTTACAAATCATAAATAATTTTTCAAATTTCTGAAACATGTTGATGAAAAGAAACTCAGATAAAAGTAATTTATACATATAAAATAATAAATATTTTTTAAAAATGTCAATCTACAATGTTGCTCAATCAATTGAAAAAATAAAAAAAGTTTGTTAGTTTAATCAAATTACTAATTATGTCCTACCACAAATTCAACTCTATAAACATTAAGAAAATTATTCATAAGTCATTATAATATTCTGCTTTGCACTATATACAAATATATACTCATAATAATATTTTATAGTGATGTTATTTTAAATGGTTGCACGATTACGGTTAATTGAGATTTCTGATTGTTTCGATGATTGGTAACTGTTTTCATGTAATTCAAAGGATTAACATCACTACTAGAAAATGGTTTAATCTTATTACTAATCATCGAGACAATCACATACAAATCTCAATTAACAGTAACATGTTTAAATTATTAAAATAAGGGTTGTCACTAATATTGTGGTATGTGATCATCAAGTTAGAGAGGATAATGAAAAAGATAATAACTGCATACAATTTCATCTGTGTTCTATGAAAAGTGATTGGAGTGTAAGGATCCAGGCAAGTAAGTAAGGCACAGGTAATCAAGAAATAAATACTCATATTTATTTCTTGATTACCTGTGCCTCAGAAAGTTTACAAATTCAGATTACAAGGTTGCCGCAAGGTACTACGGTCGAGGAGAGAATGACGAAGCGGACGAGCCAGACGTTCATGATGTTATTATCTCTTAAAAGACTGTGCTAAAAAAAAACTTTGGGGACGGTGGAGTAACACAGCGTTACCTGATTAAAAATCGACATAGTTTTTAATATGTGATAAAATATACATATACACAATACAGATAAGACTTTTTAAAGGTCCCTTTATATAATTATGTAGCGTAAATATACATATTTGCATTATTTTAGTATATTATTATAAAATCATGGCAAATCGAATTTGCGTGCGCTTCCGCCGACGTTTCAATAGCAACTGAATACAATGACGCGGTCGCCTGCTCGCTTCAGTCGCATGCACTCCGTCTTTGTCTAGCACGTGTTACCCGACTCTATCGTACGCTTTCTATATTGTTTTTTCTTTCGCCGGAACCCAAGCAACCGCCATCTCTGTCCTACATAAAATGTATGGTATTGTCATGCTCTTTCTTGCTCGATTTAACTGCGATGCACAATATACTGCTCTCTCTTACACAATGGCCAAAAATACGAGAGTAATGAACAAATATTTTTTAATTAAAAAATCCGTACATTCCTAACAGTTTAATTGAGTAATTTTGGTGTGAAAATGTCTATTCGATGATTACAAAAAATGTGACGTTTTAGTTTTCGTAAATAAGGTAGATATTTTATATTTTGTATGACAGGTAGACCTACGTTACATCACCGACACACAGGAGTTAAATTACGACGTTATCACCTTCTTGTTCTTCTTCCTGGCACTATCTCAACTCATTGCCTAAGTAGGCTGCTGGGGTCAGCTGTTCTCGTTTTCAAGTTGCATTTTTTCGGTTCTGGGTGTCGTTTTCGTTTAGGCTGTTTCTCTGCAGGATTTTGGAGCATTGAGTCATCCAGGAGTTTTATGTTCTTCCTCTGGATGACTGCCGATAAAACTCCACAGACGTGGCCTGCTTTACCTTGTGGTCTGGTGATCTCCGTCTTATATGCTCGTACCATCTCTTCCAGCATACTGTGTATATTTCCAGGCTACCACGAACGCGTGAATCTTTTAGCGATACTCCTGCCGACCACACCGGGATAGCCATTATTAAATATTTTCATTATTTTATTTTATGTAAAAATATGCTCCACATTTTATTGCGCAAGATTTTACGGAGTAAATTATTATTATGATTTTGCCATTGAACAAAACGCCACAATTTTTATCACGTAGTAAAGAGTTCCGCTTCTGGGTCAAACCTATTTATTTTTGGTCCAAAATTACTTATCCACGGGAATTTTGCATAGACACGTAGGGAAACTTAGAGCACGACCATCGTATATTACACAAGGTGTCCCGACGATAAGGCACATAACTTTAGGAATCAATTGCGTGGTTCGTTCTTTAAAAAAAATAAAGTTAACACGTGAGCGGCTGCTTCTTTATGAGAAATTTTATATTCTAATAAATTTATTGATATTGGCATTATTAAATCAATTTCCTCTTTGTAACAGCTGGTAAAATTTTTGTAATTCTTATATTTATGTACATGTTCGTATAACAGAAAATACATTTATCTATAAAGCAGAAAAAACTCTCAAACAGTGATATTTGCATAATTATATGAATTAAATCACAGCTTATTCTGTACGGAATTTCTAGAACAACGTTTCAAATATTTTTTCTTGCAAAATCATTGCCTTCATAAGCTACGCAGCTTTGAAACATCTATTTTACAGTTTGCTAAAATATAAGACAACGGGAACCCAGCAAGTCGGTTCTATTTTCATAGCACAAGAGTTTAGCTTAATTTATAAAAGTAAGAATATTGATGCGACCCGTATTCCGTGTTCGCATCTCTATTTTAATAAAAAAAAATTATACTACATCAATGTTGTTCGATTAGAAAGAATATTTAGAAAATGAAAAAGTGTGTTGTTATCCATTAACTGCACTGTTTGAATTATTTAAAGCTTTATCCCCAAATCTTAATTATGTAGTGAAAAATCTGTTGTATGGTAGGCTCTGGCGTTGGGATATTGGCACAGCTTATTTTGTCTGAAATATCTATGTTTATGTGACTATTTTCGACAAAAGTTGTCATTTACATTCCTAGATCCTTTGAAATATCTAACTTACCGTAGAAAATAACAATTAAAAAAATTCGTTATTTTGATTTCTGCAATTTTTGAATTTTGCGATAGTGAATTTAAAGATTTTTTTTGATATTATTGACGGATTTGTAGATATTTGTCATGATGAGCATTAACATCAACTATGTTTAATATTTCACCCGTAAAATGAGAGATTTTTATTTCACCCGTATTCACAATATTTCACCCGTAAAATGAGAGATTTCGAAACGTGAGTAGTTAAATATAAAATAATAATTAAATTCACGTAGGGTTTAAATAATTTTATTTTTTAACACCCAATTTAATGACCAATATTATTTCATTCATTGCAGTGATTATATTTTTCAGTTTTTTCTATACAGTATAAGAATATTTTGTTAACATATACAAAATATAAAATCTTGCTAAAAGAGCTGGCGTTTAATAATAAAGAAATCAACTTTGAAATCGCAGGGGATCGACATGAATGGACAAAAATATTACGCAATTTCTTTGACAGAGTGAACATTTTGAAATGCTGCATGCAGCGCTCACAGACCATTTGTTTCTACCTCATCCAATCTAGCTCCATCCCTGCTTGCCAGTTTACCTGAGGATACTCTCCAGGCGCCTCATCCGTCCTCACGACAAAGCCAGGGACGTAAAGCAAGTCCCGGCGCCGGTGTCGTAACTTCTCCGGAATAGTCGCGCATTTACATTCCAATGGGCAAATGCCACTACAATACACCAGGTAAAATAATGCCTTTAATTTACCATTTATTTTCTGGAGATAGATGGATCATACCCTAGATGGTGGAACAAAAATGTAATTATTTTTTAAAAATGTTTTTTCTACATATATATTAGTTACACATTGTAAGTTTAACAGCTTATAATGCTCATTGATAATATGAAACTTTAAAATGCACACACAATGAGCTAAATTTATCACTACTATCTATAGTTTCGAGAGGAATGGTCCCTCTTATGATCAGGTGTAATGTAAATTACATGTATAATACACCCGATGATGAGAGGGACTGCTTCGTAGGGACTTTTTTACTCCTTTTCTTTTAAATCGTCTTGCGTGCTTGCTTGCCTGTCGAAAAAACTTTGGATCGATTTTTAACCCCTTTCCCATGATCTAATCTAGCTGAAACATTGCAGACAAACTCGTGGCGACGATCAAGAAGATCTATCAAATTTTCGTTAAAAAAATTAATAATTATAGTATTATTTTGGATTTTTAGTAATTTTAATGGTTTTTTCAAATTGGATTCATTACAAAAGATTGATTACTACCAACGGCAGCCCGATAATAGTGACGGAATAGTTAAATTTGAATTAGTCCGTCGGTAGATATAATAGGTAATAATAGAGATATTTTTAGAGATTTCTGACATAGATATTTGCCTAGACATGTTTTAATTTCAGTCAATCAATTATTTAATTACATGATGGTAAACTTAATAAACAAAGAGAGGGAGTAAAATAAAAACTTGGCTTTTATGGGTTAGTTTTTTTATGTCTTGTAGAAATGTCATCTGGGCGACCCGTAGCTTTGAGCGAGTTCTTTCAGTCAAGATCTTAACAAATTAAGATATTATATATAAAATATTATATATTCAGAATATTTTGAGTATGTCCAAATTTTTCAGAACACATTACTGAATTTTTTCACAGGTACATTATTAATCAAGAAACATTATAGAGATCTATCTCACAGAGACGAAATTATAAAAAAATATTATTTTTTTATGGAAAAGTAGGTATGGAAGTTTTTGGATGTTCATTGGGCTTACGACCTATCATGGCATCACGGCTGGCTTAAGTGATCACTTTACACAATGTAATGTTCACCATTTTAACTCATGATAGAAAACCATGTTTATTAAATTTTTGGAAGTTGTATATATTTAAATTTTACAACCTGTTTCGTATTTATGTTGTAATAATATATGTTTTTTGCATTCACGCTTTCCATGCACAAATGGATTTTTATTTTATCTTAATTTATTTATACACCACGGTTGTAAATTAATAATGTGTTTTCTTTTATAAATAAATACGTATATATAACTCACTTAATTGCTACTGACGCTTTAAAATAAATGAATTCACATAATAGAAACGTTAATTATTTGCAGATAAAACCATTTTTTTTCCTTATAATTTCATCTCATTTTAAAAAATAAGTTTCTAAACCAAGATAATATAAACAGGGTTTGTTAAGCACATCATCTATCTTGTATGTTACCCATCATATCTGCTTTAAAAACTTTGATGACAGAATTTATTATATTCGGGGTAAAAAATTGAAAAATACAACGATCCGAGATGGTTGTGTACGTAATTATTCCATGAAATTTTTTATAAGGGTCTAAAAATTTCCACAAAGCCCTTAATTCCCTCGAAGATGGAATTAACGAGTTTTTCCCACCCCCCCTACTTCCATCTATAGAAATATATTTTAAGAGTTTTACGATTTTACATAACACAAATCCGATTAGTTAGAAAACAACAAATGGTGTGGAGTTGTGGCAGGTTTTTTCAAAATTTAAGCCTTTTTCGGGTGCCGTGCACAATACCATTACCCAAAATACCGAAAGCCATAATAATAACACCGAATACTTGTAAGATAAGGTAACATTTTTTAGGCTTAATTATTTAAGTAATGGTGTTCTATAAATGACCTCAGAATCAATTTGCATCGAAATTCATATGTATTACATTTAATGTTATTGGGGCTGTGACCCAAACCTACATTTTGCATGTTTTGAAAGTGGTTGTTTACCACGTGATATTTGAGACCTTTTTAAAGCCTGCTTTAGGCTCTGCTAGATTTGGTTTAGTTGGAAAAGATTGTTTGGCTCGGTAAGGTTACGTTACTTAAGGTTAGGTTTGGATTACAATGCGAAAGTTTACATTTTGGTTTAGTTATTACGATAACTACTATTAGATAACCACCCATCTGAGTGACTAGCCACTAAAAACGCGTACATATACCAAATCACTGATACAACGTGCCTATTACGCATGGTAAATACATATTTATTTATTATATATTTTTAATATGTTCAACGGTTTAAAAACACAATTAAATACAGTTAATTTCTATCATTGATGGCAATAGCATTGTTGTTTTGGATAAATAAACTCCATAAACACAATTTTCTATATGTGATAGAGATATGGTCGATCGTAGGTGGAATCGGTGAAAGTTGCATCATGTAAGCCAGCCTGCGACAATACGTAAGCCCCATAAATTCCAAAAAAAGGTTACAAACACACACAAATAACATATACCTAACATTATGCATACAGAACTTTATAAAAATAGCTTTAAGACAGGTCGCAGGCCCTGCGAGCGCCAAATAAAGACTCACATACATACTTTCCCATTTAAATAGCTTTGACTCTGTGAGACATCTATATCTTACCTTAATTTTCTTTTAAAGTAGACTTACGTGGGGTCAGGAACATGCCAAAGATATGTTTATTATTTGAGTTCAAAATTATCAAAATTCATTTGATATAAAATCAAACATCCAAATTTAATGCAGGTACCTACCTGAGAAACGTAATTAAATCTACGTCCAATGTCAGTCAGGTGAAAAGGTCGGCGCGAATTAGTTACATTCCGTGTACTTCCCTTAAAACGACGTGGCGTGGCGCCTTGACAAACTGACATTACGGTGTCTTTTAATTACATTTAAATTATATTATAAAGAAGGCGTGGTTCTACGAATACCTGCTTTAAGGAGATTCAAATACAGCTCCGAAAGATATAATATTCCGTGAGGGTAAATAAATGAATTATGTACTCATGAAATACTTTCGCATTCAGGAAGTGTACGCGCGCACGAATTGTCAGTATACTTAGATGAGCGGGTGTGACGTCATCTTCCCTACTACCCTACCCGGTTACCTTATCAACTACCCTAATTTCGAAAAATTTCGTATTTCTGTCCTTAACTAGCTGGAGTCACGCTGGAACTGCAACAAAAACACTGATGATGACTAGCCGCTAATGAGACCCGGGCGTCCGGGTGTGACACGTCAATCAGCGCGCGGCTCATGCTACAAGCAAGGGTCGTTATTAATTACTATCAAGTCCCGTGATTTTTCTCGGGTTTACGGCTAGTTGCATTATATTTTTCACATCCACAGCAAAATACAGTGTAGAAAAACTCAGTACCATTATTTTATAAATGACGATTTTCATATGTAGGTATCTTAGAGTCTGGCAGGAAAGGTGGGATACTGCGACACAGGGGAGGTGGACATACACTTAACTTCCAACAGTATCCAATGTTGGACCACTTCGCGATGCAGATGGTTTCGGGTCAAGGTGAGTTCAGAAGCAAACTGTTTAACTTGGGACTTGCTAGTGACCCCTAGTGTACCTGCAATCGCGTGAGGTAGACACCTGAGCACCTACTAAAAAAATGCCCTATTCTTAATGATTGTCGAGAGGACTTGAGAAGGGATATATGTGGATTTTTCTTCGGAAACTCGTGAGAAACGCGAACAACCTGTCTTACTTCAGATCCTTTATTCGGGTGTGGGTCTCTCATTGGGAAATTCTCAGGGGGCCTCCGTTTGGAGTGTAACGGCTATTTAATGGTTTTTCTAGCTCACTCTCCGTTATTTATATACGTTTTACTGGCCATTATCAACATTTTTTGCTCTCATTTTGTTTCCATTATTTTGTTTACCGCTCTTCTTGATTTATATTGTTTTTCACATGATTCTCATATTGGATGCATACTGTTCTTCACATTATTTTCATATTGAATGCATACTGTTAAGAATGCTTTTTCAGCCGCTTCTTTTTCCCAGCTGTTTTTATGATTTTTTAATGCTTTTAATTGTTATTTTATTAGTTTGCTTTACCACCAAGGTTGTTGTCTGTCGGTAGTGATTTCCGGACTGGCGATTCCTTGTATGTTTGTGATGTATTTTTTATTTTCTTTTTTTCCTGCAGGGGAGTGACTATTTGAACCCGATACTGCTGTCTCTACGGTGCAATTTTTGTAATTATTTCTCATTCCTGATCAGCTTTCATCCATGTATTTTTCAATACTCATTCATGTATTCCACACACATTATATATTATTCTTCCTTTGCATACAATGTATTTATGTGTTTTGTTGTATCTTCTATATTTTGTCTTATTTTGCTTTATTTATATTCATGCTTTGTTATTTTCTGATGTTTGATATTTATGCTTTGCTATTTTTTTCTCCTTGTATTTCTCTGCCTTTTATTTATATTTTGTTATTTACTTGTGTTTTATTTTGATGTATTGTTATTTTCTTTGAATAAATTGTTTTTCGTAACGCACCCCAGAGACAGTGAAGTGGTTAGCGCAGTTTCCTCGCCACGTCGCACGAGTGCTTTGCATCGTCAGCGGCGTAGCGAGGAAACTGCATAAGCATTAAAACAATGTCAAACTGGATGGCGAAAGTATAGGGCCGATACGGGAGCTTTTGCTCGTAGAACGGTCTTGGGTCTGTGGTGGGTCCCACTTTACTGTAGGTATCTATAATAATAGAGGGGGCGGCTCAAATACTGAATATTTTTGTAAAATAAAAAAAAAAAAAAATATTTTGTTATTTTTATTATTTTCAATAATGTTAGTTGTCAACATTCTGTGATATGAACTTCAAATGGAAAATTTAAACTTTATATAAAAAATATTTTTAAAAAAATTGTGAAAAATTCATATTAAAAAGAAAAAAGCACTGTAGCCTAATACTTACTGAATATATGCTACAATAAATTTGCAGCAGTACATTTGTACAATTTTTTTTTTCTGTAATAACTATATATGAAAAAAGGAAATATAAAAATTATCGTAGTATTTGATAGTCACCGTTGGTATCCACTATTAGATTATAATCTGATTTTAAGATACAAAGGTGAACAAAAAACATTGTTACAGAGAATCACTTAAAAAAAACCAATTCACCTTGAAAAACCACCCAAAAAAGAAATAGAAAGCGAATAAAGACGAGTATCGCAGGTATCTTGTAAAACTTATGGTTGGAGACGAATGTTTAAAATATGATGTAATTTGACCGCAAACTACTCATTGGCGTCTAGTGGTGAACTGTGCGCGTATGTGGCAGTGTCTTCTAGCCACGTCTTCTTAGTTTCAATTGAAAAAAATAGCAGTAATGACTTATTGAAAAACGCCAATATCCAGTACTGGGGACCCATACAATAATTGGAGTCCAAGAGACTAGCAAATTAGTCCGACTTTTATAGAACAAACAGCTTAGTTTTAAAATATTCTAAATATTGATGTGAGACATATTTCATATTTACATATCTATTAAAAAAACCCATTATCTATTAACAATTGCCTTTTGACATTGTACTGAATTATCCACTCCAACTCGCTTCTATTTTTTGTATAGTTTAGTAAATAATGAAGTCAAATGTGAGTGTAAAACATCATGAAGCTAATAATTTTAGTATCAGTAAAGCAACTTAGTCAAGATTAATAAAAATTAACACATAAAAAATATTACCTAAGCTGAGTGTATTGTATCACTAAAAATGCCAAGCCGACCAAATAAAGACTCAATATAATATACTTTACACTTTAATTTTGAAATCATTACATTTATTATTTATGACGTATTTGGCCCACATTATTTCTTATGTTTAAATTTTAACTGTAATTTGTCGTTACTCACATAAGTATTATTGGATGTTATATATATAAATGATTTCAACCAATATGTTTTCACATTCGTTTTTACTTGAGAAATTATGTAATAAATAGCCCGTATGAGCATTGGCGAATGAAATAAATTAATAAATATTACCAATATAATCACTAAGGAATTTTGAATTTTGATTGTGATTAATATAACCTTACCTTCATCTTATTATTCACAATGAATAAAACATCTATCAGATTTCCAGGGTATCTTCGTTGTTTTTGTAATGCTTTACAGGTAGGTAATATACATTTATGAAAATATATCAAATCAATATTATGTATTATTGTTTTTCTGACCGAATTCACAACGTTTTGTTCAGCAAGCGTGTATCATTTATCTTTAAATAAACAGAAGTTACACACATTTTAAATTATGGTAGTCAATTCCGGAACAGTATATTTTTGGAAACTAATTGGGAATTTCTGTTCTTTTTCCCACAAAAATACAGAAATAATACATTGCGTGCTGTCACTGGATGTACTAACCGGAGAGTTATTACTGAAATAAAACAGAATTCGGAAATTAGTTACACGCGGTACAACGGGTAATAAGATTTTCAGCAAAATACGTTTATTTTCGCTTTCAAAGGGGATTGAACCCCTGACCCCAGGATCAGCAAGTTTGCAACCCATTGGACTTTCATTGGTGGCGTTTTATAGAGCAGCAATTACCAAAGTATGTACCTACAACGAAATATAACTTTTTCAAAATAAGTTCTACTAATGGGGTCTCAAGGAAGAATGGAAGGGTATAGAAGATGCCTTTATCCAGCAGTAGAGAGAAGGAGGTTGAGGAAGAAGAAGAAGAAGAAGAATGGGGGTTATACCTTAAAAAGGGTTGAAAATTGGGTCATTCTTTACAAAATGGTGATTGGTTTTTTTCGGGACTTAATGAGGTACATAATAAACTATTAATTAATTTGTAAATTTTTGAAAAAATATGAAAAAATACTCCTCCGCCACGACTGAAATGCATATTTGTCCGAGACAGAAAATATTTCAGATATTTCATTTCTAAATAAGAACATGACTAGTATATAAGATTATTATAGACTTATTTATGCTATACAATCTGACATTGGGCATAAATAAGTGGATTGTATTTCAGTTGTTGATAGGGTGAGATAACGAACTGTTATGTAAATCTTTTATTATAATATGCTGTACTAATCTTGTGCTATTGCTTTCTACTTCATATTTTTTGTGTTTTTTTTTTATATTATGCTTTCTTTATTTCTGCTTTTACTTTTTACTTCCTTTTTACTTCATATTGTTATATTTTCTCGCTTTTGCTTTCTTCGATCGCATTTTGTTAATACATGAACATCAAATTTATGACCGCCCGGTAGGGTGTTATTTAAAGTAACGTGCTCTGCATCCGCGAGTTTCCCATACCCCGCGGACTTTCGACAATGTCGAAACATTCCGGAGTATTCCATACGGCTTCGAGACCCCGCAGAAGGCTGCAGATCTTTACTATTTGGAACTGTTCAGGAACCTTCGATGGAAGTATTCCATCGTCACATATCCGATATAGTGTTGAGGGATATTTTGATTTCTAATATGCTAACATGAGCTAACTAATCTTCAAACCATTTCTCTGCAGGGGTCAGCAGAGTGTACACAACACCACATAGTTCTATCCTGATATACCACTTTTGATTCAACCATATTCATATATATTTTCATGCACGCTCTTCGATTGTTGAAGGTTTTAAGAGGGCCGTCCTCCATTATTTGGTTTATGTGATCGTGAACACCCTCTGTTTCTGATGCCTTCAAAATACAAATGCATTTTCTTTACCATTCTCTCCTCATACGTTCCACGTGTACTAAAACAAACCATTTTAGCGATCATTTCTTTATTTTATCTACAACGCATTAAATTCATCTCTATTTTGTAAATTTCTCATTCTTTCGAACATAGACTTTTCACACATATATCTAAACGTCAGCATTTCCATGGCATTCAGTCTAAATTGATTCTTTTTTGTCAATTCCTGACTTCGCTTCCATACATTAAATTTGGCACCAGAACTCCATTATGAACCGTTATTCTTGTGAAAAATTCTTCATATACTCACTCTCGCATATCTTCGTAAATTCATTCACTTGTTTCAAGTATTTATGGTTTACCAAAACGTCACACTTGTCACTTATCCATGAATACATCGGACATCCTGGTCACCAGGCACTGCAGATAAGCTTTACTTTTAACTAGCGTCACGCAAAGCAGGATCAGTCATTTGTGATCGCATTGTCTCGAAGATTCCATAACATTATATTACGCACTAAAACACTACTTTGAAATCGTCTAAAACGTTTTACTAGCCTCACGTAATTTCTAGAATAAGTCACTCGAAGTGTCTCGAAGGAATTTAGCTATAAAAGGCATTACGCAACGCGGGGTCAGTAATTCATTCGTGACCTTAACAAGTGCGATATCTCGGCGTTAGAAACAGTGTGATTAGATACCTGACGGTGATATTACAACACGCGATAGAAGTAACAGAGCGAGCACAGTGTGACGTGGCCAGCGTATATTCCAGCGACAGTGAATAAATAAAGAAATACCGTGGCGAGAAGTCTTTTTACGAATGAACATTGAACGGAATTTACCAGAACGAGAGCAATAGAAACAAAAGCGTTAATTGGTTAAATTAAGAAACAGTGAAATAATAATTGTGTGAAATATCTTGGAGACATTCAATGACTAAACATTAAAAATAAGAACGGTATGTATTTATTTAAATCGTGTCCAGTGATAATAATTTCTTTGGTAATAAATTATACTTTAAATTTATTTCCAGTATTTTTATTTACCTCCTAAAGCCACGTTACAACAGTGGTATGTTGAATTCATCCATTCACGCTCTGACTTCTAGTTCCTTCTTACAGTTGTCCATGTACAATATGAAAATCCCTGGTGATATTACGCTTGTAGTGCGAATTCCCCATTCATTCTCACACAAGCACTACTTCCCTCGCGCAGGGACGCAATTGCGTGAATAAGCTAATTCACCCTTCACCACGTATACAGACAAAAGCTTTCATAACATTCACATTATCACTTTGTCATAGGTTTTAAATTATTTTAAGCCTCTATTTTATTATATGAAAAGTTAAAATGCACTCATCGCGTCAAATGTATTAGAGTAAAAAAATGTCGAGAGGTTTCTATAAATATTAATGGTTGTAAAATTGCATGCTTTTAAAGCCTGCCGCATGGATTTCGAGTTCAAAAATGACGCTAATACACGATTTGTACATTTTTAATGCAATTTGTAAGAATATTTTCATACATAATGCATATCGGCGCGCGCTCCCTGGATCGCTGTACTTTGCATATTGCATTATTATTTAATATCCCATTTCATATTTTCCACGTTTTCAAGATAGCTTCGGAGGACGTGTCACATTTATTATGCGTGTCCATATCCTATCATCCAGAGAATAAAAATATAAACTAAATATTATTTTAAACAAAAATGTTTCATATTTTAAAAAAAATATAAGAAGCAAAGACCAACATAATAAATAGACATGAACTATCATAAATTTGATCTGATTTAACTACATACGTTTGACTTTGCATTAAAAAATTACGAGTTTGTAAATTGTTGAAGGAATTGTGAAAAATCAAACTTAATATTCTCAAAAAATATAAAGACTTAGTAGATAAGTTCCGCTTTATTACAAAAATACGTTTTTACTTCAAGTCGATTTGTAAGGAATATTAAAAAAAATAAAAAAATATTTTTAGTAAGGATTTAATTATGAAAGGATAAATACTTTAAATGCATTATAATTGTGTCATAAACAAATGCGAGGGAGAACATACTTCCGATGTATTCCAGTGCCCTCGCCTGAGGAATGTGTTTCGTAAAGCTCTGAACAATTTTATACTTTGAGGTTAGAAGTAATTCTTGTACTTTTAAAAGTAAATCTGTTTTTATTTTAACTTTAAATAATATATAAACATACCGGCACACATATCTTGTAAAATAAAGATGATACAATTACACAATATATAAGAATAAAAATAACATAAAACATTGAACTCAATTTTTATTATATTGTTGGGATATTTGTTCTATTATTATTTATTATATACGTACCTTGTAATATTTTTTTTCATTTTCCTTTTATTTTAACGCTAACAGGCAATGAGGCTCAATTACAGAAGCGAAACATATCATTAAATACCCAAGCTTGAGTAAATTACATATTTTTATTGAAACCTCACCGGAAATCGAACCTGGAACCCTCGGTGTGAGAAGCCAGTATCTTTTAAATGTATGAATTGTATATTTTAAAATACGTTTCAATTTCGTTGTACAAAGCAGTATTGTATTACAAATTTATATGAAATATGCATTAATTTAATTTTGATCGTTGTCAACTGTTTGATATTCGATTTCACATTTTTTGTACAATATTTATCATAGAAATTTATTATTTTCACATTAATTCTGAATTTAACGATTAATGATATTATGATGATAATGATGAAAATAGGTTTTATGATGATAATGATAAAAATAGGTTTCACAACTCAACTCAGGTTGAAAACCAGCTACGCATTACTACTGTGATCGTATCTAAGACATCAGAAATCTTGATAAAAAAATTCCAAAATAATGTTTTCACTACAAAGCAAAACATTTGTTTTAAAGCACCAAAAACTGTGCCATGATACTTACATAGCTTTTGTTTGAAATTTATTGGACAATGTAAATATTTATAACCCAAAATTACAATTTAAAAAGGAAATAAAATATTAAAATAAGAGTGATGATGATGATGTTTGATAATGAAGCTTTAATTTTTTGAGCAATTTTTATAAAAATAAAAGGCAGTTTATGATTAATATTCAAGGATTCAATTTTGTGCTTCTACTTCAATTCAATGCTACTACTCTATAAGAATAATAGAATTAATCAATCAATGTATATATATAGATGTCTCACAGAGACGAAACTGTATGTTTATGGGAAAGTAGGTATAGAAGTTTTTGGGTGTACATAGGGCTTACGACCTATCATACGGCTGGCTTAGGTGATCACTTTACACATATGCAACGTTCGCCATTTCCACCTACGATAGAGTACCATGTCTATTAGTTTTTGGAAGTTGTATATATATTTATATTATGCGCCACGTTTCACATGTGAGTTCTAACGACCTCCACGTGGTTAGCACCAAAGCTCTGTGTGACATTTATACATATACATTGATTGATTAATGATATCCCTGTGACAAAAAACCAAGTTTCTGTTCTGAAAAATTTGGACATACTCAAAAATATTCAGAATAATAGAAGCCTACGAAATACATACGGCCACAAAACCAAGCAATCAAAGAAACAAAGTCTATCGATCTACGTTTTTCATTACGCGTCACGTGAGTAAATGTTTCGGGGATGACAATAAATTACCATGCAAATGAAGTTGGGTTTGATCTGCCCCGGAGTCGGGCCGCTGGAGTAGTTTGATCTCGTATCGCGGAGTCAATCAGACTCGGGTGATTCAATGAGTTCAGTGGTTCAAGAGACTGTGTATTGGATTTTCCTAAATCAAACGCGACAAGATGTCGCCACCAGTGAATGGATTTAGCGATTCGACGAAACAATTTATACGGATAACAAAGCTAATTGTTTTGTTTGCGACTCGAGCGTCGTCTAAATGAGATCTGAAGTGATGTCAACATTCTCAAAAGGGCTTAACCTTTGCAAATTTTTCTTTTAATGGAAAGAACTCTTCAATATGATGAAGATTTTTATTAAGTTACCTTTAATATACCGTGGTAGAAAAAATCGTACGCAGATATGTTGTCAACTCATTTTACAGTAAAAAATTTGAGTTTCTAAAGCATTTAAAATTATAATAAAATACTTTTACTAATGTCGTTGGTTTAACATAATTTTAGCCATACAATTACTGTAAATATTGAGCATAAAAAGTGAAAAATGGGTATATATAATATTATAATTCGTTAAAAATGTTCTCAAGTTTTCACGGCCGTTCAGAATCTTCTGTGTATAGTTTTCTGGGATATTCTGCCATCTATATATGACCTCTCTTATCAGGGCTGATGTCACATCAAGTAATTTGTGCCTACAGTACCAGAAAGAGTGGATTGCTCTAAAAATGGATAATAAATGTTAATCAATTAATAAATGAGACTTACAGATAAGGTCGATATATTCACGGAAATATACAAGGTCGCTATAGCGTAACTGGAGAACGCGCCTGCCGAGGTGGTTCGAATCCCGGTAGCAGCCAAATATTTATTCGTTGTTTTAATTTTTCTGTATGTCTTTCTAATTGATTAATTAATTTGGTTTTAAGTTTAATTAAAATTTTCCATGATGCAAGCCGCCGATTGATATCGGCCGCCGATATGATTCATTATCATCATAGTTAGGTACCTATCAGCCATTTTCTATTTTTCAATTTAAATTTATTTTTATTAAATAATATGTACATTACAAACTTAAACTCAATGCATACATATTATGAAGATTTAATTATGTATAACAATTAAAAATAACATATAATATACAATCTGGTCAAAGTTGTAGGAGAATCCTGCTTCGGAATGCTGCTACTGCTGCTTCTATCGGCAGCTGAATAAAATAAAATTATGCCAGTCCTTTGTTAAAATATTTTGTATAATAACTATTTTTCAACTCATAGACTCTCTTCAGCCATCTAAGAGTTTTTATTAAATGCGATGCCTCCAAAAATTTAATACTTTGAAACGTATCAAATTACATTCCATAATGTGTATGATAAAAAGATTTAAAACTTTGCATAGTTTCAAGATTACGTGGAGCTCAATTTAAAAATATTAAAACAAAACAAAAATATTATATTTAAATTTCATAATTATTTTTGGTATCCACGGGATGAGATATGATGAAATAAACCTCACAGATTCAGCTGAGATACCAAGTACACCTATTGAGATTTTAATCTGGGTTTGATGAGATCAAAACTCAAAGCTGCGTGCACGACGTGGATGGCGAAACTCAACATGTGCGTACAAACATAGAAATAACATAAAAATCCGAAAAGTCTAAAAATTCTCTATATATCACTAGTGCGAAGTATATTGGAATATTCGTCAGTTATTTGGTCACCTAATTACAAATCACATGTTGCGAGAATAAAAAGAGTGCAGAACACGTTTCTACATATTTTGTTATACAAAGCTGGTCAACACAATTACCTTCACAACTATGAGGATCGACTTGCCTTTTTCAAGATGCACAAACTTGTGTTCCGACGGAAAATATCCGATCTCGTTGTGCTACAAAAGATTCTCAGTGGAGTTATTGATTCTCTTTCTTTATCTGACATAAAAATTTGCATGTTAAACGTATAAGAAACCCGTAATTCTTTAGAATAAGCCAGCACACTAATGATGTTAGTTACTTTTCTCCCATCAGAAGGTTGTCGCACATATAATGTGTATTGTGTTGACCCTAACATTGATGCTGATATTCTTGCAGATACCTTATTATCGTTCAAAATTTCACTCATACACAACATCCATTTTCTAAACAATGACTTGAACCTATAGATCCATTAAATAAATTATTTATTTACATATTCTTATATGATCACACTACATTCAGATACTTAATATATAATACACATAAATGTAAATGTAAAATATACATAAATGTAAATGTAAAATATACATAAATGTATAAATACATGTTGCTAAAGCGTGCCAAAGACACTTGTAATTGGGATAATAGGAATAGTCTTCATTTATAATGTTTTATTATTAGAGTATCATGTACCCATTATCCTGTTAGTGTCTCTAATAAATATATAAAAAAAAATTCAATGTTAAAATGTCCGTCACTAACAATTCAAAGTGGTGAAAATATCAGGTATAAAAGGCAAAATTGCATTATTCTCTATGTCACAATATCCATTACTAACTCTACCAGCGTATAGTAAGTATTATATAAATAGTATAGATATATACAAATTAATATTTTAATTTTATACATCATTTACTTCGTACTGTCATTTTTGATCTTGTCGTAGTGAAATATTCATCATTTTTTAATCAAAATAATACTTCTTAATAATCCCTCCCAATTTTAAAAAGCACTTAAACTAAAGTGCGTCCGGATACCTACTGCCATTACATTTTATCGGGGAATTTCGCTCCGAAACTTGTAATTTTGCGGCTCCCGCTTCAAGTGGTGAATTATTATTAACGATCGTATAAATAGTTCCCAACAATTCGTCAAGTCTGAAGTGTTCTCGCCGAGCGAAAACCGAACTTGTGCCGCCTCAGCCGAAGCTGTGTATTGCGGTGCGCGCCTAGCGGCTCCAGCCACTGGGGCTTGATTTTCAATTATTTAATCAATAATTCTCCAACACGAACATCTTAACAGAACATGTCTCTCAGTCATGTTTTATATCATATTACTTCTTAACATAACTTAATACATATCTCAACTCATACTCCACTCATGCTCTACTCAACCACAATCCCATATACCTCACTCCACTTCCCCCTCTCACTCCCACTCCTATCTCTCTATTTTATGTATTTTTTCTCTTCTTTCTTATTAAGGTTTTGCTCTTGTCCTTTCTGGATTATTTTGTATTTTTATTTCCGTTTTGCTTTGACTTAATATCTTATGGCGTGGATCCCTATAACTGGTATACCAACTATCCAATACATTATGTCATTATAAGTAATAGTACTGTTGAGATTCCTAAAATAAAAAAAATAAAATAAATACCTTAATATGATAATAGAATTCGGAGACATAACACGCGATTAGAATCCATCGTAATATGTCGAAGACAACGAAACTATAGAACTCTCTGGGACTCCCTACAATACTCTGAAATTATCTACAACATTCGGAAGAGGTCTAGATTAGTCCGAAAGCGATGGAACATCCTCGCAAATACAAGAAATAAATATAATAATTTTTCAGTATCGAAAAATCAACGTGTTACATATAACCGGTGTGACACAACCAGCGATAAAGCTGACCGCAGTATTACCAACGCGCAGATTAATCGAAGCTACTGATATTGGGTGAAGTTTTTATGTACGACTAATTACTCCTGAAAAAGTGCTTAAATTTAATTCGTGTTCAGCGATTTTGTGAATTTATTAAAATAATTAATATATAATTTCCAGTGTTTTCATTTGCCTCCCACAACCACATCCTGTGACAAAATCAAAAATTCTTATCAATATCTGTGTAAAAATCCCTTACAAATAGTCACTTCCCAGCAAGTACAACAAAATTACACTGTCTCTTTCATATTCCTATAGGAACCACCATCTTTGGATTGCGCTCACCCACAATGGGAATATGCTGAGCTTATAACAAGTTGTTCACTATTATCACAACATTTAATAGGTAAATATTCAAATATGTACATGATTCTGAAATTTTACTTATCTTAATGTTTTCATTTAATATTTTCATTTATTTCATAATGTTTTTATTTACTATTGTATTACGAGTATTTCATTGATTTCTTTTACTTTACTGCAGTCACTTTTTTTAACGTGTTTTCATTTATTATTATCATTCATTTATTGTTCACTAATATTATAATAATATGTTTTATTTACTGTAATTTCTACTCCTGTCTATTATATATTATTTGCTTTTGTTATTGTTAATATGTGCGGTACTTATTATTTATACTCTAATATACATATATCACTTTCTTTTATTTATATTGTATGACATTTTCAAGTCAATAAATCAATAAACATTATTTTGTAAAATTTATCAGACATGCATGACATACGTTTCAAACTAACGAGTTTCAGTTTTTTCCATTACCGACTGGCAGGAAAAACAGCAGATTTTTCCTAATAATTACTTTTTGGTACACTTACTTTTTTTACCTAAATCTATTCTCACTTTTCCGCCTGAACGCAGTATTTTCAAAACAAATATTGAAAAAGTGTTATGTGATATGTAATTGTTATCCGTTAGCAAACTTATGGGAAAACTGTAAGTACTTTTGTCTACTTACACTGTTATTCACGCCATGTTTAATACAAATAACACAAATAAATTGAACACAACAGACTTCCATTTTTTAGTTGGTTCGTACACTGTTCTAACCGTTATTACTAAATATTTTGGCTTTATTATTTTACAATAAGAGCAATATGTACATAAGATCAGGAGTTTGGCTTTTTCTATTGCAGAAAATTATTTTTTGGTTTTATGTTCCATCTTCGTGTTATCAAAAATTGTTAAAAGCCTAGTTCATTTTAAAGACGAATTTAAATAAATATATGTATGCATATTTTCAAACTTTAAAAAAAGTAGAAACTTAAAAAAAAGATCGAATGTAGTAAAAGTTTACCCTTTTAATACGATAAAATGGCATATTTGAAATTTCAATTGTTAAATTATCCTCACACGAAATCAAATCTGACCCATACCTAGGATGATCGTTGTCTGCCAGATTGTTTGAAATTTAATTTAACCCTAGAAGGCTATTTCGAATAACACGTCGAGCATTTGTTGCCTTCTTTTTCGAACAATTGAGTGCATCGCGTTGATTCTCCGTCTCAATTTAGTCATGGACAGGACGTCTTAAGAGGCGGTTGCATCACGCCGGTACATGCTGCCGTTTTCGATAAACGAATTTGTGGTGTGTCAAATTGACTTATAAAGAGCCACAATGTTTAAAAAATAACGAAAGCCTTCTAGGATTAAAAGTCAAATAAGTATAAAAGAATAAAAAATCAAAAAAAAAAATTCAAAATAAAGGGGTAGTTTACACTTGTCAATCAATGACGTGACATTATTGTTGTATTTCGAATGTAATGTTTTCATTCATTTCTTGGAACACAGCTCAGACACATGATGTATACGGCGTGTCGTAATATTCATCACATCTCAAATACCCTTACATTATTTTTTGGTATTTGTGTAGCAAAACCTATCTACTGGTGACCTTACATTTATCTTATGTAAATACCTTATATGTATATGTATATGTAAAAGCCTCAATGTAAATACGCACGTAAGAATACTAAAGTTTGAATTTCGAAAGTGCTCATTATTAAACGAAAAATTTTTAAGTGCCGTAGGTAGTATTTTAACATTCAAATGCAAATTTTGTATTTAAATAGAAAAAATTATCAAGATGTTCTGATTTGATTTTATGATATATATTTTATACCTAATGGAAGTTGTATGTCAACATTTAAAATTTTTTTTTTAATTTTTCAATTATCAAATTTACGGCCGTAAGCAAAAATTAAATAAAATTTGTTGAATTTTTTAACAGTTTGAAGAGAAAGTAAAAAATATATTTCTACACAAGAATAATCAAAATCCGATAATTTATGTGATATTAAAAATTAAAATATAAAACGTTTAAAATGACTATCCACTTTTATTTGGGAGAGATTCCCCCCTTCCCAAGCCCCGTCAACTGGAATGAGACTAATTATATTTTTATGTGCTTCCGGGGCTGTGAAAATTGCCTCCAACTGGGTTCTAAATAAATGTTTGCATTCCATTGCCGAGTTTCCGCATCTCGAATCCACAGTTCCCTTCTAAAACAACTGAGACCCACTCCACAAAAAACAAAAATAGTTTTTTTTGTTTTTATCGTCAATATTGAACACGACCCCGAGGACAAAGCCTAATGAAAGTGAAGGGAAATTAACGGGGCCCAGGAACGGTTGTTTTTGCACAAAACGTAATAAATCTACCCTTAAATAAGAGATATAAATAATGAGCCCAAATTTACAGGTAACGATAAAGGAGATTTTTTGAAAATATATATTTTTATTTCACTGTTATCCAAAATCTGTTGGAAAATATTCATTTTGAAATTTCTTTGAAATGTTGATTTATATATAAATAAAGATATAAAAGTATAAGACCAATTTTGAGTTTAAGTATACACTACTTTTTAGTTTCGAGAAACTAGTAGTGTATACTTAAAGTCAAAAGCATTGTAATTAAATTTAATACAATGCTTATTAGTGTAGATGAGACGAGAACATCTGTACAGAGAACTATTAGCGTATACTTAAACAAAAAATGGTCTTATACAAAGGTTTTATATACATATAAATCACTCATGTAATTCCAAAAATTAATGCCTAATCAATAAATAATATCTTTGAAATGTATTATTATTTAATAATTAATTTTTTATTTATTTCCAATTTATTTACAAAATACAATAACATTTATTATATAATTGTGTTATGCATACCTCTCCATTTAAGAGCATTGCTCTTGTGCTCGGACGAGGTACTTTGCATTTTTACATATGATTATTTTATATTGTATGTATATATTATAATTTTACATTAGGTATTTTATATAAATGGGATGAAGTAGTGGAGTGGAATGTTTTTGGTTTTGAAGTTAATGGTGTCTAGTTGTAGTTATTGAGATGTTCTCTTTTTTTTTCAATTGTGTTGTATTTTGTATATTTTTTATTGCTATTGGAAGATTGTTAAAAATTTTTTAACTGAGTATATGAAATTTTGTTAATATTTATTGGGTGATGTGTTTTTTTTCGAATTTTGTATGTTTGTTTTCTTTGACGAGTTGCATAATTGTTATTAATTAAACCTTGGTATTAACCGCTTGGGGTAGCTTTTCGTCTACCGGTTTCGGTACCACTATATCATCATCAGGACAGACGCATACTTAGGTACTATCCATTACATATTTTATTAATATAATATTTAGTGATATGCTATTTGATGTATTCCCCATTTCAATGTCAATTTATCAATTAATCCCACCGTAACTGTAGCCAGGACCTCGTTCAAAAATTAATTTGTTTACTAAAATAAGTAATAAATAATTAGTATGCGTCCATCCTGAGGAAGATACAGTGATATCGAAACCGGTAGACGTAAAGTTACTCCAAGTGGTTAATACGAAATTCTTAATTAATTAAAATTAATAAATAATTATGTCCAACCACAAAGCTTACGCTATAAACACCAAAAATATATTATTCCATTATTGACAAATGTTAGCCTTCCAATTTTTAACAACCTCCAAAATAAAACTGTGTTTGCCAGTTGTAACGTCTAGACCCTCCGGGCGACTGGATTCTCCTCATCGCATATAATTTTACACAAGAATAAAATTAAGCATTTTAAATTAAAAGTAAGAAAAGCCACTGAAATGTTTTAAGAAATTTTTTTATATTAAAATATTCTAAGCTGTATCTGGAGTATAGAAATATTACATGATATTATTTTAAAATATTTAAAAATTAGTGATACTCATAATAAATTTTCTTAAAAGATTTTTATTTAAGTATTTTATTTCCGATTTCAACATGTTTTGTGTGAAAAACCTTCAAACGGAAGCTTAATTGGCCGTTAAAGCGATAATGTTTATGTAAAGATTACCATACGCCCAGAAACTTTTAAAACGCAGAATATTAAAATAATTTTCCGTAGTTTTTTTTCCAAATACCCATTATAACAGTAAATAAAGCTCGGAGCGTTAGGGTGATATTAAACCCCACGCAGATTCGGTAATGCCTCAAAACCTCCCCTATCTCGCTAACGAGTTTTTCCCGATTTCCCTCGAAATATAATTTCCATTAAATATGTAAAAGGAAACTTAAAATCTTCATTGAATCCGAAGAACAATAAAAGAGACGATGAAATAAAATATCGGTCGGAGTCTCCGCGGATAGCTTTTATAATTCTCCGGATTTATGGCTTGTTTTGCCTTAAATCCTCAAATCCCTTCTACATCGCCTCGCCGCGCTGGGTTGCGGTTACACATTTTGCCATTACTTCGCTGGGAGGATATTGAAAAAAAATTAATCAGATATAATACGGCTTCCGAGAGACGTGACGCTTAAAATAATGTAAATATTTCAAAAAACACTTTGTAAACAATGTCGATTTAAATATTCGTCGCCCAATTAAACATAGTACGTAGAAGTGTTTTAAATATTTTAGAGCATACTTTAAATTTTCGGGCCACGGTATAGAGTAAATTAGCTGAACAGACAATCCGAATTATTTATGCACGCTGTATTTTAGAAAGGATATTTAGCATTCCAATTTTATTATTTAGTGTGCATAAAAATACAATATATACAATTAATAATAAATTAATTTGATAAAAATTGTAGAAGACTTTTAGGGACGAAGCTATTTTTTATGAGAATGTAGGTATGGAGGTTTTTTTGGTAGGTATTTATAGGGATTACGACATATCGTGCAGCTGGCTTAAGTGATCACTTTATACAATGATACGTTCACCAATCTCAATCATCAAAGTGACATATGTATATACACTTCTATATCGCATACTTGTGGCGAACTTGCAACAAATTTAATACACTCACATAAAAGTACAATTTAGATTTATTTCAAAATAACCCTACTAACGTACGACGCTTGCTTTCCGATCCATTTTTCAAATATAATATATATATAAATAAATATGATATTTTGTAACTACCAGGGAAAACCTGTAATTGGCTTTCTCTATTTTCCACATTCATTTTTCTTAATTATTGTAAACTGTTGGTTTTCTAAATAAATATAAATAAATAAATAAATAAAAAAAATTTTTAGAAACGTAAATATATATCAATTTTGAATACATGTCATCCAAGAAAAAGTTTCATAACTACTTCTCCATACATAAAGAGATTCGTTTTAATGAAACATCTATAAGATTGATTAATGATGTTCCCCTGGGGATAAAATCCAGTTTTGTGTTCTTGAAAAATTTGAACATACTCAAAATATTTTGAATCATACGAATGACTTTGTTATATACCTATGTAATTTTTTGGTATAAAGTATAAAGTATAAAGTAACTTCTTTTGTACACTGGCTTAAGATTAATACATAATTATTAAAGAAATAACATCATCAATAATTAGAAAATATATTAAATTTATTTATAATAAAACAGTTATACATCTATATTTATTGATTATTTGGAATATTTACAAATGCATTAATATAAACACGATAGACAGCAAATAATTATCAAATATATCTAAAATTTTCTGAATACATATTTTCTAAGCTTTTTTAAAATTAATAAATTTTTTAGACATCAAATTATGACAACGCCCTTCAGGGCTTTTACAAAAAATAAGTGTACATTAAATAAATGAAGACAAAATGTCTAGAAATTTTTACGTAATAAATACCCAAGAAATACAGACAAAAATAATAAAAATTCTGCAATGACCGCACGAATCAGGTTTCGATTGTGTGTATATGGAAGGACAATTTTAGATTTTCAAGAAAGAGCATTGAATTTTACAAAAATTGTATATTATATCCGTCGAAATCTACATTGAATTAGTAAGGTAATCCTGAACATTTTGACTTCATTTAATTCAAACTCTTACTTGTAAAGTCAATACGAACAAATCATTGTTTTATTCGAACTTTGCTAGAGGTTTTTAATTACACATTGTAAGAAATGCAACGAAATATGCGTAAAATAAAATTTTCTTAGTCTCATTATAGTATAACTAGAAGTCCGTGAAATATCACGGGATGTAATAATTGCAGGATTTAGAACCTGAAAATTTGTGAATAGAAAAGCATTTGTTTTTTTTTTTGAATTGACAATTCGTTTAAACCTTAAACTAAATATAATAAAATGATAATATAAAAATGTTAATACCGCGTAAATTCGACTTTTGCGTGTTGCTTGAGCGCTGATTGCGTGTCACACTCTAATTGTATTATCGTATATTTTAATTCAAATCAGTTTTAGGACATTTTACGAATTTAGGGACCAACACACAGACAGACAGACAAAGAAATTATTATATTAAGATATTTTTATAAAAAATCTCAGTATAATTAAATATTATATTTTATTTAATTAATTATTATTTCTATGGATATACAAGTTTGTGGTTTTCTTTAGTCCAAAAAGTTGAATAAATTATACAATTCTGTATGTGAGATAAATTTTTAAATCAAGTATTCTTGTATCATTTTTGCAATAGTGACGCGACGCGATTTATAGTTCATTATCAATTTCTCACCATTAGTTCATGTTGTATTACATTACACAAGAATACTGTTTAGCATTTGTTCATTTAGACATCAACCCAACAAGTTGTGTACTTAATTACATAAAATGTACCATATAATAATAATAATAATAATAATAATAATAATAATTGGATAACTTGTATAGCGCCGTTTTCGCGAATACTCACCTCAAGGGCGCTTTAAGTTGCTACATTTTGTCAAGTAATTAATACATAATTAAATATATCACATTTAAAATTCAATTTATTGCCATTTTCAACACGTTTGAACAATCCAAGTAAACATATCATCATTTTATTACATTTGTCTTGCCAGTACATTTTTCCTTTGTCATTCAACAGAATTGTTTTATCGTCGTTTCTTGCACCATTATTTGTTGTCATTTGACAAAAAATATACATTTTTAAAATATCATTCCTGTCGGCAAAACTGAAATAGGCCCGAAGTTTGACAGAACAACGTGTAGATGCGTAAAGGTTAATCTGTCGTTATACTTCAGGGTCACAAAAGTTTTGCCCCAGACATTTCTAAATAATGCTCAATTAGTCTGCTTAAACATCATAACTCAATTTCATAAGACCACTGGCGTTCAACATTTTAGTTTTATGGGTATGTAGCTGATGAAAGCTCTTTTTGTGGTACGTTTATATTCAATTTAATCAATATTCCTAATGTTAATACATATTTCTTATGAACAGTAATAGAGTGTTGCATTATCGACAGGCTGATAATGAGTTAAATATACACATGTTATATGAAATAAAACGGTTTTTTTTTCCGGGAGAACCAATGTCAAATAGCCCTAAAAAGTTATTTTAAACTCCCCACGCTTCGATATAAAAGTTTAATTTTGACCGCTGTTTCGAACGACCAAGTTTTCTCGTCAGTTTGGTACAGGATTTAGTATGAGAATGATTAATGTTATTTACTTATCCTACACTCGTCGACTAATCTTTATTTTTAAGGATTTTTGACATTTAAGTACCTTGCGCTGAAATTGGCAGTATATCCTCTATCCCATAATAAATGTTATTCATTCCAAATTAAATTGAATGCCACCTATTCTAAATTTTTCACAATTGCTACTTAGGATCCAAGTTTTAATTCAATTTCTTATAAAAAAGCATATTGTAAGAATAAGATTTGTGTAGCTTCTTACTTGTTCTTAAAGGGAACATTATTTTGATCTAATTGTGTTATAATCTGAAATATTATTTGCGATTATTTTATTTGTTAATCGATTCTGATGAAGGTAGTTTTTATTCGTAGTTCCAAAAAAGCATACATCTGAATTAAAAGGTAATCATGAAGAGAAGGTTTGTTTTTTACCTTTTAAAAAGTATGCTTGTAACCTAATTAGTAATGAGATGACTGGATTCTTTTTTCAAGGTTATACGCGGATGACCAGGCGATAATATCTGCTTCGCAGCGCAATTAGTTGGGCAGCACCTATAAGCAAAACTTGCTTAGTTTTCTCCTCTGTGAAGGTTGGCGGTTGCTTGGTAAACTCTGTTAACTCTTAACTCTAATTGTTCAGAATGGGAGATCTTGCATGTTCTGAAGATTTGGAAATTAGTAATTTGGAATGTAGTTAGAAATCCATTAAATACTTGTAAAATTTGGCACGTCGCAAATTACTAAGCACAATTCTGTGATTAATTTTTAAATAAATAATTCGTGTTTTTACGAATAAAGATAATGAAAATCGAGTATTATCAAAACAGTTCAAAATCCCTATTATGATAATTTCGTTGTCTGACTGACCGTCCATCTGTCTGTCTGTCCCCGTAACTTCGTGTAACGTCTGTAACTTCTTTTAAATAATAAGGATAAAGGAAGATGTTAAAAGTGCTTTTGAAAAGCATAATGAAATAAAACTTTTTGTGAAAATGTACACAATGTAACAAAATTGGCTAAATATATTTTTCCGCCTCAAAAAGCGTCAGTTGCTTTCATTCAGCTTTTAGGTGAATTTAGCGCCCTAATCGTCTATCGTCAGTTTTCGTGAAACTTGAACAGCAATATTGAATTGATTTTTAAAATTCACAAGTTTTCAGAGACCATACCATGAGCATCTCACATTTATAGGAGTGGTGCAGCCGCTTCAAAGATGGCGGCACATCCCGGTAGGCCCTCTACAAACCGAGACAATACTTCAGTTTAGACTTTGATCACGCAGTATCATCACATCACATAGTCTGAGAGCTTGCAAATGTTGTAGGGGTACACATTGGATTGACATTCAATTTCGAGGGGATCATAGGATAAAGGCATGCTTAAGCTGCTAAAGAAAGAGCAGCTTCATAACGAATTCACAATAATGCACCCGTTCATTCTTCGCATTCTATTCAGATTTTCTTGCCCAATCAAAGCATTCCCATGTCAGACTTCCTGCTCTCTCAACACGGATCTATATGATTTTTGGCTACTTGGCTATTAAGCTATTTGACTCAAGATAAGTCGTTATGCGGAACGCGATGGCCTAGCTGAATAGCATTCCAAAAGATGCTTTCCAAAAATGACAGGATCGCTGGGAAAAGCGTGTGCCTTACCAAAAGTACTATAATACTTTGATGGAGATTGGTATACGTATGGTATGTAGGAAAAAATATGTTGCTGCTTACCAAAAGTTTGATATTTTTTGAATACATTAGTATGTTTCCAAAAATAAATAATAATTAAGTTAATTTAAAATGATCACACAGATAACAGTATAATATGTTCAATTAGTTCGAGATTAAAAAAAAAAAAAAAGAAAAAGTGGTGTGCCAGGATAGAAAAGCGTGGCGTTCAATCTGCCTGCCCCTATGGGGAAACTTTTGTTATTTAACTGTAATTTCGGATATTTTCTACGCACCGTATGTATTACCGAGAAGCGAATCTCGACGTGTCGTTGGATACTTATCCAACGTCATCAGGAGGACGACCTTTACCCGCGGAGGTGGAGGTCGGACTGATTAGGTGCTGCTTTCTAGGGCGTAAATTGTATGCACTTTGTTGTGGAGTGTTCTATTCTTCTACAGGAACACATTCTCTTCTTCTACAAGGAACACATTGGAGCAATTAAAAATAACAACTCCAATACATCGGCAATCTGCGAACATGCATCCAAAGGGAATTTCTGTCACTTCATCAGATTTGACAAGGCAAAAATCTCATCAACAGAACCGTACCTTATACCCAGATTAGTGAGGGAGTCCATTGAAATATACAAACATCCCAATTTCAATAGAGATGACAGTTACAAACTATTAAGTATTTGGCGCCCTATTCTAACGACACTGATTCAACCCTTAAGAGAAGTCGCAGTAAAATCTGCCGACGTAACTAGTACATATTGCACACTGGCGACCTCTATTGTAGAAGAAGAGAACACTCTACAACAAAGTACATACTATTTACGCCCTAGAAAGCAGCACCTAATCAGTCCGACCTCCACCTCCGCGGGTAGAGGTCGTCCTCCTGATGACGTTGGATAAGTATCCAACGAAACGTCGAGATTCGCTTCTCGGTAATACATACGGTGCTTACAAAATATCCCAAATTACAGTTAAATATGTCTAACGACCGTAATAAACAACATTAACTCTTTAAAAACATTTGTTAGTTTAGTTTAGTTAGAGATATTCCGAATATTCGTATGATGTGTATGTAGCTGTTTAATGTTGCTTATTGTTGGTATCGCCATCGTTTGCAGTGGACAAACGTGCCCCCACACGGAACAAAGCCTTCGTTCACCGTGCCGCAAAACACAATGCCAATGCATCACTAGAAAATTAATATATTTATGGCACTTTTGGCCTACTTCTACTTCGAGAAGACATGGCATGATGCTAAAATGAACTGGTGGTCACAATTCATAAAACCTTTTTGTAATAAACGAGTTTAATGCATGCTCAGTACTGCGCATTCATACGATTTCATAATAATTTTACGTTATATTTTGTTTGTAGCGCAAAATTTACAGTTGGACATAATTAATTTATAAATTGAAAAAAGAAACCATTTTATATTGAACTACTTTTATCAATTGAATATTGATCGGTTTAGATACTACGGTATCTTTGCTAGAAGGGACGCATATTAAGTGATCCATTGAGTAAAATATTATAATTGCATATATTGTCACAGCTTCACGGCAGTGGGAGCAAAATAAAATTCTTAAAATTAGCAAAGCTTTTACGTAATACACTGAATAACTAACTACACACAATCTTATTTGAAACATTATTCTATAATTCAAACTGATTTGCCACCAGAATATCCATTGTTTGTCTATTTTCGGTCAATTCGCGCTCATTCTACAGGGTCTCACACTTACCGCACGTACTGTACCGCATGCTTATATGAAATGTTTTCTCTCAAATTTTCTGGTATATTTCCGTGTATTCTACATGTTTTCTAGGCGTTTCTTTTTTATTCTTAAACGAATTTATTCGCAAACGTCCAAAGTGTTGGGATATCCTCTTTAATGTGTAGTTACTTTTATTTCTGGGATTTCTTATATTTTAAAATTCTATTAATTTTGTCATATTGATCGTGAATCGTAAATAAGATCGTGCAAATCTTATGAGCATGAAGAAGGTGATGTGAAATCATGATGTTAACCTCAAATTACGAATACGAATGGTTATATTGTATATGCTCTCCGTATTATTTTCATTTTCATATGCTGTATTTCATATACTGTAAAAGCCAACTTGGGCGTTGATTAAAAATAAATAAATTTCCGAAATGAAGTTATGAGATTTGCTATAATGTATTAGACATTAGACAATTGAATCTCATAATGCTGGAAAAAATTGTTGGATTTTGGAACCCTGGAACAATAAGAATATCCTGGCTGAAGAACTCGAGGCACAGATCTGATCAGCTAACTATAGAGCTATTTCTGACCGGAGAAAAAAAGGGAAAAATGACAAAATGAAACTCAAAGTTACGAGAAGATGAGTAATTTTACATTTTTACTGCCGGTCGTCTTTAGTATAGTGAAATCTGTAGATCATTTGTTTTAATTTTTTTTGATTGTGTATTTGCATGTAATAAGTGTCTTTGCATAATATTTATACATTGTAGTTTGAGTAGTTCATGGTATTTCAAACACTTACGATTTTTTATATAATTGTTAATTTTTTTAAACAGATAACGTGTGAAATAATTCCCACTATTAGAAAATGAAGAGCGATTGCAAGAAACGATAAAATAATTAAGAAATAGAGCACTTAGGTGAATGAAATGAATAAGCCTTGTAATGAATATATAGGTGGACATGGCTTTAGCAGGTTGACTTGATACCAAAAGAGAGACCAACTCTTTTCATTACTACCTCCTCTAATTAATTTCTTTTTGAAAATAAGGACGGCCCTTGAAGCCCAGTAGGCACGACACTAGCTTCTCACACCGAGGGTTCCAGGTTCAATTCCCGGTAACTTCACAATTAATCTATGTGATTTACTCAGGCCTGGGTGTTTTGCTTCTGTTATTGGCCCTCTTGACCAGTTGAGGCTTAAAATTAAAAAAAAAATACATTTTAAATTTGTTTTCACAAGATTTTTTAATTATTTATTGAAATTCTACATATTTACATTTATTTTTATTAACGTCTATGCTTCGAAACTTAATTTTTAAAATATTTATACTTATTGTATTTATTTCTGGGTAAAGCTCCATTATTTAAGATGATTACTTAATTAACTGTATTTTTTTTTTACAATTTTTTTTTTACAAAAAATAACTCCATTTCCAGTTCACACTACTAGTGTATTACAAAGAATTTTGTTCAAAATGCCTTTAAAATGTAACATTGAACAAATGGCTCTAACGAGAAATAGGACTGTCCTAATGAGTCAAGGGAGTGTCTAAATCATAGTTGTATCGTGGTAGTCCAAGAAAAATGATTTCATGGGAGCTCATTAGAGTCCACCGCAATGGAATTGAAGGTGTGACCTTCATAATACTTATAAATTCTGTAACATTTTCGTAGAGTTGTTGTTTTGATTTGTCCGTATGGTTACCATAATGACTAGTGTCTACCTGTCAAGTTAAGCAAGTTGTTGGCTATGATATTAAAAAAAGATGTGGTGTAATTTGTTCGATCACCGGATTAATTGTTAAAATAAAAAGGAACTAACCTCAGAAACTCAATTTCGTTTATTAAAGTGTTTCAAAAATAGGTGACAAATATTTTGGTTTATGTTAAATAAATTGAAATTGAAATTAATTATTACGATTATTTTTTTTATATTGTTAAATGTTATTTCATAATTAATTTAGTATTAATTTATATTCATATTAATACTAATATAACTCTTAATTAATGCTTTGCAAAGACACTGAATTTTTATTTTATTTTACTAATTTATGATTTCTTTTTTTCTCGAAATCCTCAAGGACTCTCTGTCTGATTTTGTTTTCATATTTCAAAACAAAATAAGCCATATTTAATTGGTATATATTAATATGTAACATTGGTACATTATATAATATAGAGAATATGAAAACAGGATCGTAAATCTATAATATGTTCCGGCGCTGATCCCTAGAGGACACCAGCTTTTTTAATGTCATCCGGTAAGTAAAAGACTGTTATAAATTATTGAAATATTACTATCGACTTTCAAAGACATGACGGTTATAAAATACATCAGATGGTTATTCTGCTATTATACATTACACAATGAATGAGATTTCAAATTGCGCAAGGACGACTTGACACAAAAGTTTCATCCGTGTAGAAATTCTCTCGAATTATTTAAAGGCTACGTTAGGTTAGGTTAGGTTAGTTAGTTAAATTTGCAATGAATTGCATATTAATAACTAGCTGATATTTACGGTGTGTAAACTTTTTTAACTTCTAAAATCTTTGAAAGCCTTCTAAAAGTTGACTATCCCGACATCCCCTCGTGTTCCCTCGCATTCTTCCCCTACCCCCACGATAGATATTTATTATCCTTACACCTCTCGATTTTTTGTAATGTAAGCTACCAAAGAAATGACTTTCTGTACTTTATATTAAATTCTTTTAATAATATACATTTTAAAACTTTTGATTTGAGTTTGATTCTAATCCAAAAATGCGTCCTAATTTATATTAACACATTTCTAAACCTTATAATTGATTTTCTGGTAAAAGTGATAATTCAAGTTGTAATTGAACAAAAACTTCGCGAAAAGTACAATGAAGAATATACTTTATACTTAATAGAAGAAAAAAAATAAAGTGGTGGAATGGGGAGTTTAATGATATCTAAGATTGTACCCAGAATTGTCTAAACGCGCACACAGAGATCGCGGAACAAATAATGTTTCAAGAATCGTTCTATCTTTTTCCGAGAATTTTTCAACCTCAGTTTCAGAAAGTTATTTTCTCCTCCCTCTGGGTAAGGAATGTAACCAATTACTACCCCAAAAAATAACAGGAAGCCCTTCCACCAATCACTTTAAAAATTTATTAGAAATATCGATATAAATGCTGGACGGATTTTTCTAAAAAGCAAAGTCGGTTTGATTTATGAACTGTAAAGTTTTATTGACATTATTTTGAACAACCAAAACAAATTTATAAAGATGAAGATGTGAAAACGGTATTCAGATTCTCCATTTAAATAATAGATTAGAAAAATTAGAAACATTAGAAATCAAGAAATGCCTGAACTAAACTAAGCCAGTACAATCACTAACCACATGAATTTTATGAATAACCCATTCTTTGATATATTCCCCATTTCGGTGTCTACTTGTCAATTACCCCCACCTTAACTGTAGCCATGCCCCCGTTCAAAAAAAAAGTTAACCGTAATTCAGTAAGCAGAGAATTGTGTTGACGTCTCTTTTTTGCTGGTTTCGGCACCTGTGATTGGATTGCCTTGCTGGACCGTCTTTGCTTTGCCAAAATATCAACAGATATTTTAGCGCACAATCATGACACTCTAGAGAGAATTTTCCAAAACATTCTAGAGCATTTCGAAATCTTATAGAACTTTTTGGAATCTTCTAGAACGTTCCCTTTCCAAAACCTTCTAAAGCATTATAATTCTTTCTGAAACCTCTAGAGTCACCAACGCACTCCCCCACTCAGTTTGGAACCTTTAAGATTTTTCTGATAGCTTGTAGAACTTTCTCCTTCCAGAACTTTCCAAAGCATTCTCAAATCCTCTAGCACTTTGTAACGACATGCCTATCGTTCCATTAGCAGCCTGCGCCCTTCCCTAACCGTCTTTCTTTCACCACCAATTCCTCTTATATTAAAAAATCAAATAGCGTGCCTTTCATATGAAATCTCATTTAGTATCTAAATTTTAAGGTTCGAAATTGCCCCCAACGCGAGCTTGAAACTTTCTCGCCTAAGTAAACGCATCCGCTTTAAGAACAAAACGATCCGTTTGTCTATTGTTTTAGCCTTCAACCCCCAAAAAGTTATTTCCGCCAATATAATTATCAAAAAATTCTAGTTCTGCCTTTAAATTGTTTCTATTTTTCAATCCAAATTTTTACAACATCCACTTAATTATTACTTATGATGACTCCACTTAAAAAAAAACAACGTTTATATTAAATATAATATTTCTGCCGCGCGAAAAAGTAGAATACAAGCCGCTTTGTCTGTGTTTTTACAACCCCCAGCGCGTTTTTTGCTGGTTCTCTCGGGCGTCAGGCGGGTCTCTTTCGGTGCGTTAAAAAGTAATGGCAGAATTACCGGATTAGCATTATTAACATCTCCTAGTGTGGAGTGATATAAGAAACGGCGCGGAAATAGTTATTATTGTGGTTCGGTGTGTGTTTTCACAGCCAAGGACGCTGTGTTCATAAACCGTTTATTCCCTGGCTTCAATACCTACACCAACATCGCTTTCGACTAGCCATCCCCGGGACGATAGGCAGCTTACAAGGCTTACGTCAGCGACTTGCCGATTCATCTTCGATGCTCTGTCGGCTTATGTTAAAGGTAAACTATTTGTACCCCAGAATTCTACCCTGGCTACTGACAAGGCTCTCCTTTCTTCCTCCTGCTACTGGTTGCATGTGTATTTGCGACCAGCATCTCCATCTCCAAGGTTTTGCGCCCCCGCGCGAAGCCTACCCCGGCTAATTTTTATGCTAAATCCATGTTTTAGTGTAAGATTCTGTACTTCGTAGTGTTATTTTCTCCAAGTGTCGTGTCACAGTGAATTCGTGTAATTTTAAGTTTAAGCTTGACTGTTCCATCTTCTTTGTATATTCATCGTTATATATATAATGTGTTCATGCAAAAATTTATTCTAGTATAGAGACATCTGACATTTTTACTTTGGGGTCGATTGATCGATAACCTCTGTATCAGGATTGCAAGGGGGTGTGTTTCCCCGCTAAAAATTTGTGTATATCCCATCTCCCGGACGGCCGTCAGAGGCCGCAAATATTTTATCTCATCTTTTTCTGTGTATACTAATTGTTCATTGTTTATGTGTGTTATTTCTTTTAGCTATTTCAATTCTGTCACCTATGATCGACCGATCAATAATATAAAATTATCTAGTATTAATAAATGTTTCTTACGTTTACCATAAGTCGCTTTTTAAATCGATACCCTTTCCCCGTATGAGAGTGCAGATCTCGTGGACCCACAGAAAACATCGCCCTGAAGTTCAGAGTCCAGCTCTCTGTGCTGCCGTGGCTAAATTAATATAGGTAAGGACGAATATCAGACATGTACCATCCACTAGTGAACCAAGTCCAGCTGAGATACAGGAAAACTTTTTTCTTCGTGAATAAGAGGTCCATTTACGCCTGTCATTCATGAATTTGATGATTTTTCGCTGGTTCCATTGGTTTAAATGAACAATCTAAGAAAATGTATGTTTTTGAATATTTTTTGAACAATGAAATTATGGAAAAAATAGTTAATCAAACAAATAATTTTCATATTTTTAAGAAAAATTCAAAGCAATACACCGAAAAAGCCAGGATACAACAGTGGCATGACACATCCATCGCAGAAATGTATGTGTTTTTTGGAATTACGATGTTAATGACAAGAAATAAACATTTGACCATCAGAGAACATTGGTCTGTTCACTTTTCATTGTACGCTTCGATTTTTGGAAAAATAATGCCCAGAGACCGCTGAGTTACTTTTAAATATGCTATGGTGTCACAATTAGTACACCAGTCCCATTTTATTAAATTTTTTACATAATAATAAGGCGAATGCGTGCGGTACGGTATGTAAAACACGTAAGTGTATGCCTAAAGCCATGTATTCACTAGGGGACAAATTGTCCCTCAACAGCACGCGCGGCAAATTGATTATTATTACTTAATATTGTCTTGCTTGGCTATGGAAGGCCCGATTTTTTGTAATAAATTGTCAAAATCAGTTGTTGTCATTCAAGTGAAATTGACAAAAGATCCGTCAGTCATTCGAAGATCGCATAGAATATCCATCCTTCTTTCTCATTGCAGTAAATAATTTCGCACCCACCACCTTTTTCTCCTCTTACATTTCGATAAACTCGTTAAAATAAATAGATACGCAGCTGTCATCATAACCTCATCGGGCGGTAAGTGTAAATAGATACGCAGCTGTCATCATAACCTCATCGGGCGGTAAGTGTAAATAGATACGCAGCTGTCATCATAAGCTAATCGGGCGAATTTCCGCGACAAGTGATATGTGAGTCCCAGTGTGTACATGTCAAATGACCGCGTCATTGTCCCTGAAACATGAGCATAGATGTTGATGCGACATGCCGTGCGGAATGTTTCGCGATTTGTCCCCTAGTGAATACATGGCATAATTTCATAAAAACTAAGAAAGGAAAAGCACTATATACTGTGTGCATATACGTACTATGTTGTACTGAACGCGCAGACTAGGAAAACGTTTAAGGTTCCGGAACAAAAATTATAAAAACCGAAATAGCACTATAATTAAACATTTTGAATATAGTGAAAGTGGTGTGAACCAGCAAATTTCGACCTCGGGGGATGACGCATTCCAGCGCCAAAGCAATGCTGTGCGTATCTTTTGCAACATCTGGTAAACAGATGGACCGGGCGAAGCAAGGGGATGGACTGGACCACTGCTGGACCGGGCGAAGCACTGAGACGGACTGGGGCACCGGACCGAAGTGAAATAGGATAATATGTGAAAAGGACAATAGTTTTAATGACCCGACGTGAGTTTCGGACTGCTTTGACCTGGACCCTTATTATTACGTGTAATTTAGATGTAAGCTGTTTGTTTATTATTATTGTGTGTATAATGGAATCTATTATTATGTGTAGTGTAGTGGAAAACAATTTTAGTCTATTATTATGTGTTATTTAGATGTAAGCCAATTATTGTAAGGAATGCAAGAGAGAGATGAGTGCTTGATGTGAGTGTTAGGTATTAATTGTGGAAACTATGCCTATACGTAGCGACAAGGCTAGCCACCTGTCATGCCGCAGTTCCCACGGTGGCGCAAAGAGGACGATAGAATGCCAGATTCGTGTGTGGAATATTAGAGGAGGAATGGAAAGGAAGATGAGTGAAATGTGTGAGAGCATGAAGACTAAATGTTTAGATGTACTATGTATAAGTGAGAGTATGAAGAAAGGAAGTGGAGTGATGAAACACAATGGTCTGCTCGTACTGTGGTCGGGAGTCCCAGAGGCAGACCGAGCATGCCAGGGTGTTGCAACGCTGCATTCTGAGCGAATGGTCGAATGTATGAAAGAATATGGGTTCATAAGTGCCAGGCTCATGTGGATCCATTTCAAAATTGGGATCACTGGGGTGTTTCTTATTGTAGGTTAAGCCCCTATAAAGTTAGATAAAGACGAGGTGAAAGATGAATTTTGGACGAGTGTAAGAGATGTCATAGACATGAAAAGCCACAGCGAAAGATTAATTTTAGCTGGAGATTTGAATGGATGGATTGGAACTCAAAGAGATGGCTTCGAGTCTGCTCTTGGTATGTTTAGGGATGGAAGGACGAATGGAAATGGCGATAGTTTGCTTAAAGTATGTTTGGAATGGAACCTTTTTGTATCCAATACCTTTTTTGAACACAAAGGAATCCACCAAACACGTGGGAAAGAGGAAATGAAAGGTCAATGATTGATTTCGTTGCAGTCGACTCTAGATTGAGGTCCGCTGCTGTTGACACCAGGGTGTTTCGGGGCGCTGAAATTGAATCGGATCACTTTCTTGTAGCAAGAGTGAATCTGTTTCATGGGTGGCGATCTAAGAGAAAAACAGTGGTAGCCCCGACTAGGGTCGAAATCAAAAGATTGCAAGAGAAGGATACCAGGGAAAAATTTAAAAGGAAAACCGCCGAAAGGTTAAATGAGAAGGGTATGGAAGAGCTCGATATTGATAGTGCATGGGAACACATCAAAGAGAGCCTGTATGAGTCAGTCAATGTATGTAAGAGAAAAGTAAAGCACGGAGTGAAAGAAAGAAAGGAGCGTTTGAGGAAGGACGAGGAACTTAAATTGACTCAGAACTTCCAAGAGAATATCAAGGTCTTTTGGAAGGAAGTTAAAAAGTCTCGAAGTGACACGAAAGGAGGTAGTGTGAATGCTATAATGTCAAAGAATGGAAAGATGCTTAGGAACGAAAACAAAACAAAAGATAGATGGAAGGAATTTTTTGAAGAAATGTATGAGAGTAATGGGAATGTGAATAATGATTCCTTTGAGGCGTCCAATGGGTGTATGAATGGTGACGACGGTGTGAATGAGATAACTGTGGAAGAAATCAAAAAAAAAAATAGAAATCAAAATTTGAAGCACATGAAGAATGGCAAGGCTGTGGGTTATAACAATGTTGCTGCCGAGTACATTAAGAGTGGTGGTCCAGTAATACTCACGTGGCTTCATAGACTCTTCAACCAATGTTTAGAGGGCAGCTACACTCCTAAGGATTGGAAAAGAACTGTTATCATGCCTCTATACAAAGGAAAAGGGTCGCGAATGAACTGCGCGAACTATCGGGCCATTAGCTTATTGAGCTCTGTTGGCAGACTGTATGCGAGAATTTTGATAGAAAGAGTGAGGTTGACAACGAAAGAAAAAGTGTGAGATGTACAAGGAGCTTTCATGAGTGGAAGAGGATGCATGGACCAGATTTTCTAACTGCGCCAGATGACGGAAAAGTTTTTTCCGTCATCTGGCGCACTAGAATTTTGTTGTTATGAATTCCTTAATGTTGAACCGTGTGTGTCAGTCTAAACATGGAGTGAAATATGACATATTTATTAAGAGATTTGAGATCATTTATCTATCTTTCACAAGCATAAAACAGCGCCGCCCGTGGGAACAAACTTTTATCATACTAGCTTAGCCGTCTAAAGATTAGGGATGACAGATCTTTTTCAAAGTTGAAATACATACATAATTATCTAAGAAGTACAATGGGCGAAGAAAAGTTAAATGCATCGCTTTCCACTGGGCATACAGTTTTGAGTTATTTAATATAAATTATAAATAAAATTGCTGATTAGATTTGTGCAAAAAATTTAAAAAAAGCAATTTCAATTTTGGACCTAGTAGAAGAACCGGCAGACCACAAAAAGACTTTGAAAGATGCAGGAACAAAACTAAAAAACGGCGAATTCAAAACATCCCGGAAACATCAAGCAAGGAAGAAATATTGTTGGCGACTGAAGTACAGCTTCGCAAAGAAGGCAAAAGAAATTCAGCAGCTTTGTTAAAGAACTTTGCCATTTTTCTCCCAGAAGAGGCAGTACAATAAAAAGAGGAAATATTTTTCAAGTCGAAAACAAAGTGGTCTTCTGGAAGACCAAGCGCTAGCTTTGATGGTCGACGCAAATCTGTCAACACATCAATATAATGTAATACAGCAGCAAGTAAACAAAATACATGAGAACATGTTTCTATTTTATTATAAAATTAAAGCGAAAAAACAGTTGTGCTATCTGAGTGACGTCAATACAACAGAAACTTTCGCAGAAATAAAATTACAATCTCACACTATAACGCGATTGTGTAAAGTGCAAAAAAATCCTAAAATCAACTCGTATAAAAGATTTGAACAAATTAAAATTATTGCACGGCAAAACAAAAAAAAAAATCTTCCCCAAGATACTGTCGTTTAACCAACGTTTATATTCTGCATGATTGTGGCGGATTCCACCACCAGGGCGGCATCTGGCGGTCAGGGGGACCAACTGACCTACAGGCGGCGAGCGGCAAGACCGTCATTCCTGTTCCGCTCGCTCGACCGCCAACACCATAGACCCGCGTATCGCGTCGCGACTTTTCGGATTGTTACACGATCGACGTTTAGACTCGCGCGTACAAATATGTACTAACCTTAATCGAGTCCGCGTTTACAGTAAACTCTTTAACTAACCGTATATTAGCATCACCCAACTTACCTTTGTAGCTATCTTGAATAAACTCCTTGTAAATTGTACATATGACACAAAGTGCTTCATTCCGTAGAAGTTAGCTACCTCGCAACGGCCCCTCCGCAGTCCTGAGCCAGCTGAGCTGCCAAAAGTAAGTACAAATCCGATATATACCCTAGACACACTGTTTGCAGCCCCAAAGTGCGAACGATATTGGGACTTTATAGACATTTCCCATATGATCTGCAAAATTTGTAATGCCGTAGCTGCATGTGCAAAATTACATGTTTAAAGAAAAGAATACAAATTAATACGAATATGCATGTACAAAAATAAATACGAATATGCATGTACAAAATTACAAATGAATAGAAAAGAATACCAACAAAAAAATGGAAACGTCGAATTTAAAATTGTTTTTTAATTCGACGTTTCCATTTTTTTGTTGGTATTCTTTTCTATTCGTTTGTAATTTTATGTTTTCCTTTCTGCTTTATATATATATAAATAAACGAAAAAAAATAATTTCATAGTCTTTTCATTTAATTTAAGCATAAATAAAAATAAATAAAATGAAATTACGTTCTCCAGGCGTGACGTACTGACATGTCCTAGTGAAAGAGTTTGCGCCCGTTATATGCTGCGTAATTAAAAAGAGAATTCCCCAGTTAACAGGATTAACCTTATCCATGCTTTTATATTACAACTAAAACCCTTTATCGTATATTAAACACACAGAGTTTGGTCTAAATAATTATATCTCTCTAGAATACGAAAACAACACAGTATGCAACTCCCCTAATATACCCGAAACTTTTAACAGTATAATTGGTATAATAATTGAAATTAATAAAAATCATGAATAGTACTTTCAGGTTCAAGGACAATCGCCAATAAAAAAATGTGCCCTTTTGGTGTTTGGACAGGAACGGATTTTGAAATTAAAACTGAAAATATCTATCGACACGAGTTTTGGAATGAAAAAATGGTTAGAAAAAATTGGTCAACAATCCCCGGTCTCCCCTAATACAGGCGAAACTTTTAACAGTATAATTGGTAAGTTTATAGGGGGGGAGAATTAATGCCTGTCATCAGCTTCAAATATGACTGTTGATGAAGCTATAGAAAAGCGTAAGGTAACATTCTGGAAACAAGACACGACTAAAATAATTGAACTTAATAAAAATCAGGAGTGGTACTTTCAGGTTCAAGGACAATCGCCAATAAAAAAATGTGCCCTTTTGGTGTTTGGACTGGAACGGATTTTGAAATTAAAACTGAAAATATCTATCAACACGAGTTTTGGAATGAGAAAATGGTTAAAAAAAATTGGTCAACAATCCCCGGTCTCCCCTAATACAGGCGAAACTTTTAAATTAATAATTGAATTTAAATTAATAATTAATAATAATAAATGAATAATAATAATTGAAATTAATAAAAATCACGAATGGTACTTTCAGTGTGCAAAAGGTTTTATTTGGGCACATTATCAATTTCACAGAAGCCTGTATACAATGTGCATCTTACTAAAACTGGGGTCAATACTCCCAAACCAGATGGAAGAGGGTTGTCTGAAAGTTCTCTTCACAAACTACCAGCTGAAAAAAGAAATATAGTTGTTCAGCATATTAAATCTTTTCCGGTCATTGAGTCTCACTATTGTCGAGCCAAAACATCGAGAACCTATTTGGAACCTAATTTAAATATACTGAAAATGTATGATTTATATTGCACTATGTGCCTTGAAGATAAACATATTCCAGTCAAACAATCTATGTACAGAAAAATTTTCCTTACAGAGTTCAACATTGGTTTTCATTCAACTAAATCAGATCAATGTGATTTGTGTGAAACCTTTAAGGTAGCTAGCAAGGAAACCTTAATGACTGATAACCTTCAATCACAATATGATGAACACATTAACTTGAAAAATGAAATGAGAAGAGAGCGTGAAAAAGACAAGAATAGAAAGATGCCTGTATTATGTTTTGATCTGGAAAATGTAATTACATGCCCAAAAGCAGAAGTCAGTTCTTTCTTTTACCAACGAAAATTGAAGGTTTATAACTTGACCGGTCACCTATCAACAACCAAGACTGTTTATTGCGCCTTGTGGAGTGAAGCTACTGCTGATAGAGCTGGAAATGATATTGCCAGTGCATTTATTCAAATCTTGGAAAAAGTAGTTGACGAAAACGTTATAGCTGATTTAATAACATGGAGCGACTCATGCGTTCCCCAAAATCGCAATTCTATTATTCCAAATGCTGTGATGCAGTTTCTTAAAAATCACCAAGAAATCAATTCAATTACAATGAAATATTCCGTGCCGGGTCACTCTTGTATTCAAGAAGTAGATAATATTCATAGTAACATAGAAAAATATCTTAATAAAAATTAATTCTTTTCTCCGATAGGATTGGTTCGCATTTTAAAAACCATCAATACAAAGAAACCCTATAGAATTATCCAGATGAACCACTCACACTTTAAAGAATACTCGGTAACGGCCAAATTATTAGACTATAAACAAGTACCCTTCTCAAAAATAGCATCAATCAGGTTCACACAATGCTATCCTGAGATAACATATAAAGTAGCATCTCACAGAGAGTGTGAACCCGAAATAAAAATTAATATTAAATTAAAAGAAAAGCGAGCAAGCCGAAAACCAAATTCGCAATCAAATCTTGATTTGGTTTCAATAGAGCCAAAAGTATCAAAAAAGATTAACGAAATTTCAGATTGCACCAAATCTGATATAAAAGCAATGTTTCCACTGATGCCAATCTCTGACAGGGAATACTACTCTGCCATATTAAAATTTTGATGTTTTATGTATTCTTAAAACCTATTCTAGAAACAAGTTAATTTTATCACATTAAATAATTAGGCCAATAATAAATGATATTTCATTATTTTTAATAGTTTTAATCAATTAGCCCAATAAAAAACGATATTTCATTACTTTTACATTTCATTACATTAATATTTTTTTAAATAATTTCTATTCTTTTTACTGTTATGTACCGTAAAAATAAAATTTCAATTGATATTTCAATAAATATCTTACACAAATAAGTGTATTTCAATCCATAATATTGCATCAACAAAAACTACCCAAACTTGTTGAATAAGGTTCCACATGTAGTTAGAACCATGTAAAATTAATTATTGTGCCCTTGCTTGTTGTAAAGGGTTCTAACTTCACAAATAGGTATGCTCTAGAATGTAAAGTATACATCAATTTCAAATATTGTTTTATTTATAATATAAAACTAAATTATTGTACATTAGATCAATTATTAAAATTAACAATTTTTAGATACATTATGAAAAATCGACAATCAAATGTTTACAACCTAATATCTCAGAATAAGGTAAAAGGTAATTAGAACCTTGTCAAACCAAAGTGACGATAAGTTGTGGACCTTTGTTAAGCAACATGTTGTATAGTGCTGTAGCGGCGCCCAGCTGGCCCGCGCCATCTACCTACCTGCCTACGAGCGGGGACCCTTTTATTTATTAGGTTAACGTAAACAACGTCTGCGGCGGAGACATCGCCGGTTATGTAAACAAATGCGAACAAAGGGAATCGGATTAGATGACGCCGTGCCTCAGTCTGGATTCGTCCCAAGTACCGCCCGGTCGATGTTTAGAAAACCTTTTGGTCCGCGTCTCATATCTGTGGTACATTTCTTTTTGTCCAATCTTTTTTATACTTTCGACTTTTAACTATTTTATTTTTGGGATTGATAATTAACTTATGTTCACACTGTAACTTGTATATTTTATTTGCTCCCGGAGCCTAACTCCGGTCAAGGAATAAACATTAAACAACAGATCGTTCTTTCATTCCATCGACCTACGAATATTCCCAACAGTTCCTATTTATGTCATGTACTGTCTATAAAATATGGCAAAGTCAATGAATTTATGGCTATTAGGCAATTAGAACATCAAAAAAATATAAACATTGATAGATGCGGTCTGTTTATTAATAGTAAACATTGTTTTTTGGGAGCAACTCCGGATAGTATTTTTGATGTAGACAATACTTTAGAAATGAAATGCCCGTCATTGGCTTCCAATATGACTATTGATGAAGCTATAGAAAAGTGTAAGGTAGACACAACTAAAATAATTGAAATTAATAAAAATCATGAATGGTACTTTCGGGTTCAAGGACAATCGCCAATAAAAAATGTGCCCTTTTGGTGTTTGGACAGGAATGAATTTTGAAATTAAAACTGAAAATATCTAGGGTAATTCCGGGGGAGATGGCCGTACGGGAGAGATGGCCAATAGAAAAAAGTTCTAGTAATAATTCACAGATGGCGCTACTTTTAATTTAGTTCGCTTCGTTTCGGCACAGGCAACAAGTGGTAGCGGAGTTTTATGCGTAAAAATTATGGAAAGGTGAGTAATTTGACATTGTTTTTTAATAACACGTTCAATTTAAACTAAGCGGTTAGGATATTAAGTGGTCACAAAAAAGTTTTCAAAGTTATATGTTACTAGAGCATGCCGAAAGACACTTGTAATTGGGATAATGGGCATAGTCTTCATTTATAATGTTTTATTATTAGATTATCATGTACCTATTATCCTGTTAGTGTCTCTAATAAATATATTTAAATAAATATATGTATATATATATGCATTATGAAAAGGTTATTTTTCGGGAACTTCGCGGATTTGTAAAAATATTTAATTTTGCGCTATGATAAATATAGCGCAAAAATAAAATATTTTTACAAATCCGCGAAGTTCCCGAAAAATAACCTTTTCGTAATGCATACACTCTTCGCGAAAACTTCTATTTAAACATATATATATATAAAATTAGCAGACGATGAAAATATCGAAAACGAAATGACCATACTTAAAGAAACTCTCCGCTGCAACAACTTCTCTGAACATATGATTCGAAAGGCTTTCACACGAAAAACTAGGTCTTCCACAGATTGTGTAGAAACGAAAAAACCTTCAGGAATTGCCTTTCTGCCATATGTTAAGGGCGTCACAGACAAGATTGGAAAAGTCCTAAAAAACAATAACATCAAGCCCATTTTTCCTGCTGAACGGAAAGTTTCTCAAGTATTAAGAAACATAAAAGACAACATTCCTTTGGAAGCGCATGGTGTATATGAAGTTCCATGCAAGACATGCGAAGGCACATACATCGGACGTACAAATCGAAAAACATCTGCGAGAATAGACGAACATCGCGTTGACGTAAAACGTCGATAAAGTACATCCACGTTGGCCCAGCATACGATAACTAAAGGACACAATATAGACTTTGACAATGCCAAGGTATTGGTGACATTAAATAAAGAGAGTCATCGAGAATATAGAGAAGCGATAGAAATCGAGAAAAGACCATACAGTCTAACCACCAGAGATGATTCCCGAAGACTTCCTATGGCTTGGAAACCGATTCTCGCTAAACGAAAACTTAAAACTCAGAAAAATACCATCACCAAACCAGTTGTCTCTTGTACGATACCACCAACTGCACCGACACATCATCTTTCTTCAAAATCTCTAGCTATCCAACCGGTAATACATGAATCACCCAGCACAAGTAGACAAAGTACTTTGCATGACTCAGCACCTATACCTGCCGATAAATTATGAAGATCGCAGAGATTAAAAGAAAAAAGTTCTAGAAAATAGTCAAGCGAGTTTCGATACCATAGAGGGCGCTAGTATCAGCACAATTTGAGGGCAAATAAATTGAACTTCACAATTCGAATCAGAGATGGCGTTAGTTTCGCTCGCAACTGACACATGAAACATGGCGACGATTTAGTTACACTGAACTGAACTCGAAGTATGACAGCCTTATTGGTGGGGGTCTTTCATGTCACCCGCGAACAAGTACGGCTAGTCCGTAACTTTTGAGGCCTTTTTAGCCTTGACAATGGCATGTGATACCGTGTCGAAACGTCGGCCTTGGTCTTCTCATGGAGACCATTTACAGAAAACGCGAGGGAGTCCAGAAGTTCCTTTTGTTACATACAATAACGCTCGCGGAAACCTCAAGCAAAACATGTATATATATATATATATATATATACATACATTCGGGTAACATTAAAGCTTGGCTTGAGAGTTATTTACATAACAGACAAATGATTGTTAGAATAGCTGAGTTAGAGTCTGACTACTTTTGTGCAGTAAGCGGGGTACCACAAGGCTCCCACCTGGGTCCTATTTTGTTCATTATATTCATTAATGATGTAATCCCCATGCTTTTGTTATCCGGTGTGAGGTGTTTGCTATTTGCAGATGATATGAAACTCTATAGAGTAATAAATACGGAACACGACTGCAAACTTCTGCAGAATGCACTGGATATTTTACAGAAATGGTGTGAAGAAAATAAACTTTCTTTAAACATCTCCAAATGTCAAATGCTGAGATTCTGCCGTACCCGGACAATAGTAAACTATGACTACAAAATTAATGGTATAACTTTGAGTGTCGTTGATGAAATTAGAGATCTGGGCGTAATTGTAGACAATAAGTTTTCTCTTGTGTCACATATCAATTGCACAGTTGATAGAGGCTTAAGAACCCTAGGTTTCGTACTCAGATTAAGTAAAGATTTCAAAAATATTGGAACTTTTAAACTATTATTTAAGAGTCTGGTTAGACCAGTATTAGAAACAAATTCAGTTGTATGGAGCCCTCAATATGCTGTTCATGTGTCACATTTAGAGAGAACACAAAATAAATTTCTCCGTTTTATCAATTATAAACTTAATTTACCATCAACACATATTGATTATAACTTTTTAAGATCATTTTGCTCTCTTGATAAATTGGAAATAAGAAGAATTGTAGCTGATCTCGTCTTTTTTCACAAAATAATTAACGGGAACATCGACTGTCCACAACTGTTGGAACGAATCTGTTTGCGAGTTCCATCCCGAGTAACCAGAAATTACGCAGGGTTTGCCTTGGAAGCTGCGACAACTAATTACTTTTTTAATTCACCACTTCAAAGGCTTCCCAGACTTGTTAACAGATTTGAACAGTTAGACGTTTTTTCCACAAATTTAAATAAATTCAAACATACAATTCGCAATATTCTTAATCAACAATGAACTTTCCTCTATGTCTAAAAATAATCCTCAAATATATGTAATTATCACTCTTTTCTTGTATTCTTATCTATAAAAAAAAAAAATCTTAATTTATATTTCTGTAATTATCGCTAATCCTATAAAAAATATGATGTATTTATAGATTTATGAAATTATGGATTCTGTGTTTAAGTTTAGTTGTAGAGCTCTTTTTATATTTCTGTTATTATGTCATTTTATATTTCTTTATATGACTTTTTTTATTTTCTTTTTATATTTCTCATTACCGACATGTATTACCCAATGTTTATGTAAATGCTCTGATGGGCGTATATATACTGAAATAAATAATAAAATAAAATACATATATGTTAAATCTAAGGCTTTCACGGGTACAATATATGTTAGTTCTAACTACTTTGGGGGTAACCCGCGTCAACTTCTGGTCGTCAGGACCAGTCGTCTGCCGACATTTCGAACAGATCTCACTGTTCATCTTCAGGGCGCCTTGTCGATGAGCTGCTTCTCCAAAAAGCGTACAACCGTTTGGGTCCACTTGACGGTGAGCTCCGGACCCAAACGGTTGTACGCTTTTTGGAGAAGCAGCTCATCAACAAGGCGCCCTGAAGATGAACAGTGAGATCTGTTCGAAACGTCGGCAGACGACTGGTCCTGACGACCAGAAGTTGACGCGGGTTACCCCCAAAGTAGTTAGAACTAACATACATATATGTATATATACATGTGTGTATATATATATATATATATATATACACATATATATATACATATAAACAATGCGAACAAAGGGAATCGGATTAGATGACGCCGTGCCTCAGTCTGCATTCGTCCCAAGTACCGCCCGGTCGTTGTTCAGAAAACATTTTGGTCCGCGTCTCATATCTGTGATACATTTCTTTTTGTCCGATCTCTTTTATACTTTCGACTTTTTACTATTTTATTTTTGGGATTGATAATTAACTTATGTTCACACTGTAACTTGTATATTTTATTTGCTCCCGGAGCCTAACTCCGGTCAAGGAATAAACATTAAACAACAGATCGTTCTTTCATTCCATCGACCTACGAATATTCCCAACAGTTCCTATTTATGTCATGTACAGTCTATAAAATATGGCAAAGTCAATGAATCTATGGCTATTAGGCAATTAGAACATCAAAAAAATATAAACATTGATAGATGCGGTCTGTTTATTAATAGTAAACATTATTTTTTGGGAGCAACTCCGGATAGTATTTTTGATGTAGACAATACTTTAGAAATTAAATGCCCGTCATCGGCTTCCAATATGAAGCTATAAAAAAGTGTAAGGTAACATTCTTGAAACAAGACACAACTAAAATGATTGAAATTAATAAAAATCATGAATGGTACTTTCGGGTTCAAGGACAATCGCCAATAAAAAATGTGCCCTTTTGGTGTTTGGACAGGAACGGATTTTGAAATTAAAACTGAAAATATCTATCGACATGATAAGTTTTGGAATGAGAAAATGGGTAAATAAATTGGTCAACAATCCCCGGTCTCCCCTAATACAGCTGAAACTTTTAACAGTTATATAATAAATAACAAAAATAAATATATATATATAGGACCTCTTTTATCTACCATATTCCAAGAAAAACACTAGAAAGAAGGTTAAAACAACTACACAAAGGGAACTATGGGACCATCCTCAACCTTTGGTGCAGATAACGAAAAAGACTGAGCAAGCATATAAAAGACATGCAATCGAGAGGCTTTCCATTGACTATCGATGATTTAAGAAGAATTTCATTCAAGGATGCTGAGCAATTAGGAATTAAACACAGATTCAATATGAAATCTGAGAAGGCGGGCTATGATTGGGTTCAGTTGTTTTGAGAAGGAATTCCGATATTTCATTAAGGAAATCAGAAGGGGTGTCATATGCTAGAAGTCAAGGGATGAATAAAGCAGAAGTAAACGCCTATTTTGAAATGCTTGAGAGGATTCTCAGTGACAATGACCTAATAAATAAACCTGGCCATATTTACAACATGGGCGAGTCTGGGTTGCAATTGAATAATCGACCAGGTCACGTTTTGGCTGAAAAAGGCTCCAAAGCTGTAGCTATGTCAACGTCTACAGAAAAAGGACAAACGATCATGGTAATTGGTTGCTGCAATGCTGAAGGTAATTTTATACCTCCTGCATGTATTATGAAAGGGCAAAGGAAGAAACCTGAATTTGAAGATGGACTGCCTCCAGGTTCAGTGGTTTATATGTCACAAAAATCTGCCTATATTTCTAGAATGGATGAAATCGCATTTCTTTCCTCGAAAACCAGATGGCAAAGTGCTTCTTTTGCTGGACGGTCATTCTACACATTGCAACTCAGTTAAAATGCTGGAGTTTGCTAATGATAATGACATCATCTTACTGTCGATGCCATCACACACATCCCACTATCTACAGCCACTGGATGTGGCTGTGTTCAAGTCTGTGAAAACTTTCTTCTACGAATCCTGCAGGTTATGGATGAAACAGCACCCCGGACGCCGTCTAACAAGACAACAATTTGGCTTCTTATTAAACCAAGCCTGGGGAAAATCAGCGACAAGTGGAATTGCAATATCAGGATTCAGGGCAGCAGGAGTTTTCCCACTAAATCCAGAACCATTCCGGAGTACGCATTTAGTGAGAACATTGAGCAACCTATTGAAAGAAACATCGAACATGCAGCGCAGTTCCAATCAATTTCAGATTCAGGCCCAAGTACATCCTTTCAGACTGTGGACCAACCAACAACATTCTGGAAATAAGACACGACTAAAATAATTGAAATTAATAAAAATCATGAATGGTACTTTCGGGTTCAAGGACAATCACCAATAAAAATGAGCCATTTTGGTGTTTGGACAGGAATGGATTTTGAAATTAAAACTGACAACATCTATCGACATGATAAATTTTGGAATGAGAAAATGGTTAAAAAAGTTGGTCAACAATCCCCGGTCTCCCCTAATATAGCCGAAACTTTTAACAGTATAATTGCTAAGTTTATAGGGGGGTGGTGGTAAGAATTAATTTTACCGGGAGACAGCCGCATAGTGGGAGATGTGCAGCTGCTTTAGTGGCTTTTAATTCCAAAGGTCCTCAAAGCACCTCAAGTAAAGCCATTTTTGATAAAAGTCCAATAATTTCTATAGAGCGTTTGGAACAAAGAAAAATTAGAATAAAATCATTGGAAAAACATTCTGAACATAACATTTTCTTGATAATAATAAAATTAAGAATTGAAATTATTGAAAAAGAAAAATATTAAAAAACATTCTGAACAAATCACAGTTCCTCTGGAGGACCCTGAATACTGTGAAAGTTGCCAGAAACCCGATATGGATGACGGCACATTTATCAAGGCGAAGGAAGATTTTATAAATATACTTACATTGTCTACTGCCGAACGAATGCCTATTGAAAAAAATACTCGCTTGCAATCGGATTGCGTGGAATAATTAGAAGAAATTTATTAACAGCTTCGTGGTTCGGGAAAGTTTGTAAAAGGCGATTAGGCACAAGTTCTGGACCTTTGGTAAGCAACATGTTGTATAGTTGTTCTGTGTCATGTACCGTTTATAAAATATGGCAAAGTCAATGAATTTACGGCTATTAGGCAATTAGAACATCAAAAAAATATAAAAATTGATAGATGCGGTCTGTTTACTGATAGTAAACATTATGTTTTGGGAGCATCTCCGGACTGTACTTTTGACGTAATCAATATTGTAGAAATTAAATACCCGTCATCGGCTTCAAATATATGAAGCTATATAAAAGCATAAGGTAGCTTTCTGGAAACATGACAGGACTAAAATAATTGAAAATCATGAATGGTACTTTCAGGTTCAAGGACAATCTACTTACAAAGAAGATAAAAAAATGTAAACAAATTTCTTGGTAAACATTTTGGCATGGAGTGGCATCATTTATCCCATTTGAGTTTTTATAAAGAAATGCAATTAAGTCCAGAAGCCTTACAAGCAGCACCTTAAGAAGATATTTATTGTGACGGGGAATTGGAGAAAGACATTGATGTCTGATTTTTAGTGTTCCGTGCCCTATAAGGTTTATGGCACCTTCAAGTGCAACAATACACAATATTATTATATTATTAAACTTGGTCGTAATTTTTAACGAATATTATTTGTAATTTTTATTCTGTCAAAAGAAGAACCCGAAGAAAAATGAGAACCCTACATAGCTAGAAACAAAACCAGCAACCTGTCATTTGTTTAGAATCATAAGCAGCAATCTTCAAAGATCAGTAGGTAACAAAAACAGAAATCTGAAATTTTAAAGAGGTTATTATTGTTTTAATTGTAATTTAATCTCCCAAAGGTTCAGTTTTATTGATCATAAAATTTTAAACGATTAGAATTGAAAACACATGCAGAGATTTTATGAGCAAGCTATAGAATAAAACGGTTTTTCTTAATAAGTGCGAATCATTAAAGTCAGATGGCTGTTTTTGATTTTATACAATTGGAGTACTTAAACGTCGAATATAAATAATTTAAAATTTGATTAGAGGCTAAACGGGATGTAATTTTCGCACATGTAACGACGCTGTATGAAAAAGCTAAACTGATTTTGGCTGAAAATACAAGATTAACAGATTCACTTTTAGCAGACATCGAGACTATAGATGAGACGAAAGCATAGTTTGCAAAATACATTAATTAAATTTAGAGTTAAATCCTGATTTCGTACCAGACTTTCAGAAGCTTATGTCGTTAGATTGGATCATTTCACATATTGAATTTAAAAAAAATAAAGTTTCTGAAATAAAGTTTCAAGAGATTCCAGTAATGAATAGTCCGATGAAATTACAGGCTATTCAGATGCCGTCATTTGATTGGAGTCAATCAGGAGAATTGGCCGATATTCTAAGAGACGTTTAAGGCCAATATTCACCTGAATAAACAGTTAACTCAGTCCCAACGAAGCCATGCCTTCAACGAGTACATTCTCGACAGAATGCATAAGACCATTCCCTAAAGCACAACCTAGGAAAACCAACGCAATGAATACGAAAAAGAGGAAATCAACTATTTATACTGATACTCCGGAAAACATAAGAAAATAAAGAAACAAGCTAGTAAGATAAAAATGAACATGATTACTATAGTGTCTTTGTGTGCTCGCCACCCGCGGCCCGAGGCGCGAAAATGGTGGGGGAGGCGAGCGCCTAAAAACGGGGATACTCGGGTGCACCGGTGTCTTTGACTTCCCGGTTCCCGCTTAGATAGACAGGACTCTAGTACGCTCGGTCAGCAACAGAACATATTGTTAAAATAAACTGGAGAAATCACTAGCCTGTGTATTTACTCCACCTGAAACCCCATGACTGCATTCCCAGGCGGGAATACAAATTACAAAGGAGAATAAAAAAAAAGACTGACACAAAGATCAAACATAAGGCCATAAAGAAATCGAAAGAATTCATCGAGTTCAGATGCAGATATTACTATTAATTGTTTAGCAGTTCCATAGTTTAGTAATAATTCCCGCAGACCGGGTGAAACATGGGTCCAGTGTATGATATGTGGATTTTGGGCTCATGAAGAGTGCACTCAACAAGAAGTACAATATATTTGTCATAACTGTGAATCTGACTGAATTCAGATAGGTAGTAGACATTTTTTATGGTATTTTTTAAAGTCGTTGTAAAGTTTTTGCACCTATGCGATATTATCACGTCGCATGCTAAAACAACCAAATACATACATACTTAATGTTTTACCATACTTATTTCTTTCTTAAGCGCCCTTGAGGTGAGTATTCGCAAAAACGGCGCTATATAAATTATCCAAAAATTATTATTATTAAATACTATTGCATTTTACACATAGAAATGTTCAAAGGTCAGGAGTAAAGGATGTTGTTATGATTGAAGCAAGTAGGGGGGTGGGGGCTGATTCGTTTGCGGGGTTGATTCGTTCACCGCTCGTATGACACAAGTCACGCACACTAGCGTAAATTGTTGTAGGAGTCGGTAGTAGCTCCGGCACACGCCACATCGCTCACGTGTTTAGACATCAGTCTGCGAACGTTGGCGGGAACGGCGTGACGTTACGTGTTTTCGACTACAGTAAGTAATCTTTTCGTCATATTTTAGCAGTGTTTTAGGCAGTTAAAATAATATGTGATATTGGTTCTACGTTGATTATGAGGTTCATCCTTCATCTGCAATTACTTTGGTTTTGCATTTATAATCGAATCAATTTATGCTTTGGTAGATTTTATATATTTATTAAAAAATACTTGATTGGGGCTCATTCGCGCAGTGGTGCATGGGGCACATTCGCACGTACGAATGATCCCCATAAATAATTTGTTCATTACTACTTTCTTTTAATATTATTTATTAATTTTTGACTAACTTCGTATTATTTTGTTTAAGAAAATGGTGCGAAATTACAGTAAAAAAGGAACTAGAAGCGGGCCAATAGATGAGTCATCAATGACTTCTGCTATTAAAGATGTCTTAGAAAATAAACTTTCTATCCGAAAATCAGCAGACTTACATAAAATAAAACCTTCAACATTGCAGACTCAAATTTTGAAGATTAGAAAAAAAGATGGTCGTTCTGCTCCCGAGAGGAGAATGTACAGTTCCAAGCATACATCTCATTCACAGCAGGTATTTTCAATTAATGAAGAATCTGTTCTTACAGATTACATTTTACAATGCTCTGAAATGCATTATGGCCTTACATGTAACCACACTCGTAAGCTAGCGTATGAATACGCTAAGGCCAATAATTTGAAATATCCCTTAAGTTGGGATAAGAAGTCAATAGCCGGCATAGACTGGCTTTATAAATTTCGCCAGCGTAATCCCCGTTTGAGCATGCGTAAATCAGAAAATACAAGTGCCGCAAGATCATTTGCCTTCAATAAAACAAAAGTTGATGAATTCTTCCAAAATCTTGAGACTGTTTAGGTTCGATACAAGTTTACACCCGATAAGATTTATAATTTTGATGAATCTGGCATCACGACCGTGCTAAACACACCAAAAGTTCTGGCAGATAAGACTCAAAAGCAAATTGGACAGTTTGTATCAGCAGAGCGAGGCGATTTAGTTACATTCGGAGGAATAATTTGTGCAAATAGAAACACTGTTCCACCTCTGTATGTGTTTCCCAGGGTTCACTACAAAGAGCACTTTCTCGAAGGGGCTCCTTCTGGAAGTTTGGGTCTCGCTTCACAAAGTGTGCGGATAAATGGTGACATATTTTTGACTTTCTTTGCGTAATGTTCCAAAACAAAATTTATCCGTTAGGTTGGAAGTTGCATAGAGCAATTCATCTATTGTTAACCACTAACTTTTATAATAAATGTACATTTAACTATCCATTTGTATATCTGGGTTTTACTGTGATCCCTTGAACCTCTCACACTGAAGCAGATTCCTCAGGAAATCGAGTCGCGACTCACGACTGAGCACAGCTGGTGAACCTGGGTCGGGTGCGTTCCTTCAGACATAAGGGATGAAGAAACACCCCCGATTAAATCCCTGGCAATGAGTATTAAGATAATTCTATTGTCATTAATGCAAAAATATTCAAAAAATATACCTTATGCTCAAAAAATTGAAATAATTCAGTAACAGATCCCTTTAAAAGAGAACAAACCATCTCTTCAGACGTCCGCCGGACACCGGCCCTTCAACGTCAAAAGTTTAGGCTCCCGAGTTTTTATAAAAATTATTTATAAAATGCCTCGTAAGCATTATGTGAATGTCAGAAAACCAAAGTTACCATGTAGAGGAATTAGTTTAAGTAGTTTGCCCCAAGAACACAGGTAAATCATTTTATAACGCATTTCAAATATCGAGATGACAGTATTCAAAACTTTGTGCCATTTTTTTAGGATAGAATACAAAAATCCTGTCAAAATTCTCTGTTTTTATCGAATGAATTGAACGTTTTTTTTCATTGTACCTATATATTTTATTAAAACAATATCATATATACATTTTGGTCTGTATACATGTAAAATTTTGGCAATTTTTAGTACCTCATTAATGATATTTTTAAGAAACTAAAAACTGTATTTCGCTTACGTTGAAGAAATAGGGATGGGAAATTTCTTAAATCGACATTTGTACTGCGCATCGGTATACTTTGTACTGTATGATTTTAGCTTTGATTGTTAAGGATTTAGTTTATTCTTGTATAATATTTACAATATTTTATTTTTAATTTTTAGTAGGAGTCCACCCGAACCTCCTATCAAAAAAATAATGCACGAAACTTTGATTAGTGTTGATGAGACGGAGAATAAATTACGGGTAATTTTAAAAATATCTTCAGCTAATTTATAAGGAATAATACTAAAAGCCCATCTCTGTCATATTACGCTGGGTACCTGGGCATTTTATTTCCTTAGTAGAACAATTAAACTTTTCAAAACATTAGGAAAACAACGAGATTAAGGGCGTTTAATGTTATTAAAAATTATTTTTATAAATTTCGCCACCTCTTTTGACGCTTTGTAACAACTTGCCTGACCATCATGTAAAAATTTCCAGTGCATCTCTCACTACACACAATATTTTTTTTATATTAAATTCTATTAAATATTTTTTTTTTAGAAAACAAACGAACCTATAGAAATAATAGGAAGACGAATAATTGATTTCCAACACGTTTTTGAGAAACTGAAGAAAATTGGTTCTCACTGTGACCAATATGGATGCACGCTCAAAAACATTTATATATACAATGAAATTAGGAAAGGATTTAAATCTACGTATAAAATGCAATGTAACATGTGCAAGTTAAAAATGAACTTGTCTTCGCACATTGAGTGTAATTTAGATATTAACCATGCAGCCGTATCTGGAGCTATGAGCATTGGTATAGGTTTTGCAAATTTGCAGCAATTAACTGAGACCATGGAAATACCAGCTATGACCTGTAAAACATGTGGTAGAGTCCAAAATACAGTAAACGGTTGGTGGGAAAACGTCACCTTCTCTAAAATGAAGGAAGCTGCTCTTCGTGAAGCAGACTATGCAAGAAGTATAGGAAATGTCACTGAGGACGGGACCTCACTTATAACTGTAGTCGCTGATGGATGCTGGTCTAAGAGGTCATACGGTACAAACTATTCTGCTCTGTCAGGTGCCGCAGCAATTGTTGGTCACCGATTTGGAGAGGTATTGTATATGCAGGTAAAAAAAAAAATATTGCACGTACATGCGCGAGCTGAAAACGTGAATGCTCAAGTACCACTACATACTCGTTATAAAAATCATTTCGGCAGCTCGACAAGTATGGAGTCAGACATTCTTGTAGAAGGATTCAAAACGTCTCTCGATATTTTCTTCAGGATCATTTAGTCAATTGCGGACGGCGACTCGAGTACGTATAATAAAAATATTAAAAGCGAGACCATATAGAAATATTTCAGTAGAGAAAATTGAGTGTAGAAACCATCTTTTATGGAATTTTTGTAATAAACTTCGGCAATTAACAACCGACACTCACTAACCCATAAAGTTACGAAAAATTCTTCTCGGTTCACTAAAGCGTCTAAGAACAGGTGTCCGTTGCGCAATAACATATCGGAAAAATGAAAACGTCAATCTATCGGACAAAATTAATAATTTAAATAGGGATATCGTAAACAGTCTCAGGCACGTATTTGGAGATCACACGTTTTGTGGAGACAGAGGATATTTTTGTAAAAGAGCAGAAAACGAAGAAATAAATAACGTATCAGAATTTATTGAATATAAATTATGGGAGAAAGTTTTGAATGTTGTATCATCACTAGCTTCTAATTCACGAAGTTTGATATGTGATGTCGACAGTAATGTGGTTGAAAGATTCAACAATATTGTGGCGAAAGTTGCGGGAGGAAAAATAATAAATTATTCATTAAAACAAGCATATCAGAGCCGGTGTTCTTTAGCAGTTGTTCAATTTAATACGAGAAGACCTCATTGTTCTATGCATAAAAATGTTTTTGGTGAAAGACCTGGTTTTTGGTCTAAAAGAATGGAGTTGAGTCGCCAAAGAAAGCAGTCCCGAAATCTAAAGAGAATCAAAAGGAAAATAATTATGAAAAACATTAATCAACTTACGGATATGGATCACGGAGATAATGCTGCACTATGTATAAAGTCGTGCCAGTATTCTGAAAAGACTATTCTCTGGTCGAAGAGACTTATAAAGAACGCGGTCGGCGTGTCTTCCTTCCCAACGAACTTTCTGGATAAATTGGTTACGAGTGCCGTTTGATTAAATCAAAAGAGGAGTCATATCCCTATTAAATATTGTGACGCCGCTTCTCGAATTCATTCTTGACAGTGAATTTGTTCTCCATGGTGAAGATGGCAAGCATCATTGATACAGTCCACAACAGAGTGCCTAGTTTCAACAAATCGGAGAATGCGCAATGCGAGAATGCATGTGCAAGCCTTTCGTATTGTACTGGACAGCTTACTTGCCTTAGAAGTCTGTGTATAGTAAAACATTCTCCAGCAAACTATTTCATAAAACTTCCCACTAATTCAAACAGTGCCTTTCGAAATCTTTATGATGGAATCAACGAATTCAGGTAAATGTTATAAAAATATAATGTGTTTTAGTATAATAAAAAACCGCAGAAATAATTAATATTCTAAACATATTTTTTCTTAAACATTACATTTTAAAGAGACTTTTAAAGATGTAGTCCCGTGTAGCTCGGGAGATTTTACGGTTTTTGAGTCTATTGAATATTGATGTGTCAAATTATGTTTATATTCTCTCAACATTTGTATATCTCCCTAACAACTTGATGCGCACACACACAGTCGTGAGAAGGGAAACGTTCTCACGCCTTTGGCTGATTCCTACCCGTCGTAAGTTTGCATTTCTGACAGCGGCCAAAGGTGCTTTCTCTGAAATCAATCGAGACAATAACGAAAAGGCGACAGTTTTTTTTGCAACGCCAGCGTCCAGGTTCTGGTTTTCATCCAAAAGTCACATTAATTATAAAGAGGGTGACAGGTACACGAAAAGATTTTTGTTTTGAAGACGTTCCCACTGTTCCGCTGGCCACATCTGTTCGTAATATAAAATATAAACTGCACGTAACATGATAATGGGTTCATTTTTTTTCGTCACTTGTATCGCTTGCAATTGCGAATATTTTGTATGTAAGATTAGCGTCATGTACCTAGTACCTACCTAGAATTAAGGTGATTATGGGGCCCCAATTATAAAGTAGTTGTAATTAGATTAAGGTAAAACGATGTACATTATGTCCGTACAAGTATATCCTAGGACGGAGCGTTGTACTGTATAAAACTAAGTTTGTTGGTACCTATTGTACATTATTTTGTGTGGATAATTTTGTTGGTTGTATAGTTATGTTCCTTTTAGATGGCATTAAGTATGTAGTACCAGTGTACATTACTTTTTGTGTCTATTATGTCATTACAGATTAGGTAATATTGATTTCAATTATTTGCTTAGAATAAGTGATTATACGGGGGCGTGGGCCATAGGTACGTTAAGTCAGGCCTATCGATCTCATTGGTTCGGGATATGGGTCGATGGCCAATGACATGTGAAAATAGGCGTGGTGCGGGATGATAAACACACCCGCCGGGGTCGGGGTTGAGGGCCCCGGGAGCCAAAAGTGAAAAACAGATCTTGACGGGCCGCGACGGAGTTCGGAGTAAAAACAATTCGGAGTCGCGAGATAGTTCGAAATGGCGAGAGGTTGTGACTATAGAGACTAAAGTCGGGCGATAATGAAATTGGTCGCGAGTGAACATTGATAGACTGTGGGGGTAGCCGGAAGCGATCGGCGGCAGGAAGTGCGCGCGACAGACGGAGATAATGAACCAGTATCGGAGGCGAGACGGCCAGTGAGTTGGGCACCCGTGGTACACCAGATATGTGGTGGTCAGATGGTGAAGGAAGTGACGTGCTAGTGGAGCATGGTCGAGTCGGGAAACCTGCCTTGAGAGGAAGAGGCAGCAAGCGGCGAGAAAGGAGATGAGCTGTTAGGAACGACCGCCTCAATAACGGCCGGTCGTTCAGGAGGAGACGTAGGGGCCTGCCCGCCAGGAGCGCGGCGATAAGGAACGTGAACGGGGCTGTGACGGGGCCCTATCACGGGAACGGGAAGAGAGAAGAAAGAAGATCGAAGGATTAATTAAGGTAGAAATAGTTTTTCGTAGCATAAGATTTTTTTTTATGATTGTCTCCATTTTAGGTATAATTGTAAGACGATGGAAAAGACCGTTATCATGTTTTAATATTAAATCCATTATTACAAGGAAAAGTTACGCTTATCATTTCACCTGCCCATTTTCCTTTGACTGACCAATAGTGATACGGAGGAGGGTCCAAAGAGGGATCATGTCACCTTGTCAAACTTTTTCTTTTTTTCAGCAGCAGGGCAAATTCTGTCAAATAGATAGATATATGTATAATAATTTGCGGATATCTATTAAGAGTTATCAAATTAAAGACATTTCTGTAACCAAAAAGATTTTCGTCCCTTACATCATCACACCCTTCATCCGCACAGTTCCCGGACACCCAAAAATCTTATTTGAGAACTGTACACTAAATGTTAAAAAACGAAAAGCGAAGGAATTAGCGGAAACCAAAACATCAAATGAAGTAGCCCTTGCTGCCGAAATATCACTGCGAGCTTCGGGAAGGAGAGACGCTTTCAATTTAGTAAAGGAACTTACTGTTGTATCACATAGAAGAGCTAAAATAATTAAAAAATTAGAAAAAATGCCAGTAATTTTCAAAATACCATGACAGCAGAAGATTTCTTGCAATTATGGTAAATGTAAAATTGAGTTCAACACAATATAAAAATCTCCATCAGCATATGAAAAACTTCAGTCCTACTTCTCTACCACTTCTATTTAATACTCACTACCCAAAACAAGGGCAGCTACATTTACATTAATGCCAAAACACCCATGGACCACCGTAGAATTACAAAACAACTGCAAGACCGCAAGGTCGAGCACCACACCTTCCGTCTACCAGAAGACAAGCCCCTGAAGGTAGTCATCAGGGGCATCCCAGAAACCCTCTCGGCCCAAGACGTGGCCGACGAACTATCAGTAGATTACCCAGTGATTACTAACCACCGGATGAAGAAAGGTCCGAGTCGTACAGCTCTCCCCCTCATCATAGTCACCCTCACCCTAGTAATTTTTTTTATACAGAACTTAAAGAGATCCTCTAACTGAGAGTAACCGTCGAAAGGTTACGAGCATGTGCCCGACAAGCACAGTGCTTTAAATGCCAAGCAGTGGGCCACAGTTCAAAGTGCTGCTTTGGAAAGCCACGCTGTGTCAAATAAATGTGCAGGCAAACACGCGACCGTCGAGTGCTTGAAGCCCCGCAACACCCTGGCCAAATGAATTAATTAAAAATGTTCTTAGGTTTTCACGGCCGCTCAGAATCTTCAAGTTTGTGTTTACTGGGGTATTATGCCGTGTTGTTACGACTTTTCGGATCCCATTGCAGGGTCCATCATCAGGGCTGATGTGTTGACATCAGCCCTGATGATGGACCCTGCAATGGGATCCGAAACGTCGGCCCGAAAGGTCGTAACAACACGGCATAATACCCCAGTAAACACAAACTTGAAGAATTAATTAAAAGTTTAACTACTTAGTAATGTCCTTATTAGACGCAGAATAAAATCTCGACACATATTCAATTCAAAGACGTACTATACATATGTAATGTACAATCCTATCATTGAGAGAAGATATTATATTAAAGAGCACTACTGTACATGTTATCACAGGAAGGGAACATTAGGCAGTTGTGCACATGTGATTAGTGTTATTTATTATCTCAAGTGGGCTAGACATGAAAATGACTTAAATTATCCTGCCCTGGGTATGGATTATGTATTAAGAGACATCGAGACTTAAATGTCAATAAAAACATTATATATAAGTACAATATGTTTTTTTATCATCAGTCTTGACCCTTGATACCAAATGCGATAAGTAGAACCATCGAATGTTTCAAATGAGCCTAAACTCGATGGGCATGCTAGTAAAAATGGGTGAAAAATAACTTTTTTATATTACGCCTAGAAAAGCTTGGAAAAAATATGAGAGACGCTATTGCAGCGGTTCGTAGCAAAAGAACCAGGGATGGCAGAAAAAATATACAATGTTCCAGCTACTACTCTCCGACGTCGAACAGAAAAAGGAGAATCATCAAAAGGGTATTTAGGTGGACATAAAGCTACATTTACCAAAGATCTCGAAAAACAAATAATTGAACACTTACAAGAACTGGAGGTAAATTTTTTTGAAATGACAACTGATTTGAGAAGACTTGCCTACTAAATAGCGGTTGCTAAAAAATTCCTCGTAGATTTTCCTCGGAAAATTAAATGGCAGGTTTGGACTGGCTGAAAGGCTTTAGAAAACGAAATCCACCCATATCACTTTGAATACCCGAAGCTACGTCGACAGCGAGAGCGCGAGGTTTCAACAAAGTCCAAGTGCAAACATTTTTCAAGTTATTGATTGATGTTATGAAACAGCTTGACTTTGAACCCCATTTAGCGTAGTTCCATCACAAAACCCAAAGGAGTTCGCGACAAAAGGCAGAAAACAAGTTGGTGTATTAACGAGTGCTGAAAGAGGTCAACACTATACAACCGTTGCTGCATTAATAAACAATTTTGCACATTTCAGAGCCAATAACCAATTTCAGTTTTGATTAAAAATTCTAAAATATGTTCAATGCGAGGCTTGCTTTTAATTATTTTCACTCTTAATCTGAAACATTCAAAAACAATGTTACCGTTACAGGTCAGCGCGAATCACTTCGAAAGACACTTCACGAAATTGGGTTTGCATTTAAAAAATGTCAATCGAAACGAAAATTTATCGTGGAAAGATACTATATTGCTGCTTGGAGGGCAAGATATATTGAAGTTTTGCGTAAAAATAGAAGAGAAGCAATCGACCAGTAATTTACCTGGACGAAACTTACATCCATCCAACTTATACTGTTAAGAAATGCTGGCAGAGTGAAGACTTACGTGGCATATTAACCGAAGAGTCAGTTGGTCAGCGATGCATAATTGTTCATGCGGGTGGAGAGAATGGCTTTATCAATGATGCGTTGTTAATATTCAAATCAAAATTTAAAACTGGTGACTACCATGATGACATGAGTGCAACAAATTTCAGGAAATGGGTGAATGAAAAACTTGTTCCGAATTTGCCATGTAATAGTATCGTCGTCATGGATAATGCATCTTATCATTCCGTCCAGGTAGATAAAGCTCCTACTATGTCCAATCGTTTAAGTGAGATGAAAGATTGGCTAAGCAAGAAAAATATATTTTATGAAGATAAAATGCGGAAATGCCAATTATATGAAATAATTAAGTCTCATAAATGGCAAAAAAATTATGAAATTGATGAATTATTGGCTGAAAGTGGCCACACAGTTTTGAGACTCCCACCATACCACTGTGATCTAAACCCTATAGAACTCATTTGGAGTATGGTTAAAAGACGGGTTGCAGTGCAAAATGTGGATCATGATCCTAAAAATATAATACATATTACAAAAAACGCCTTTGATAGCTGTGACATTTTTTTTTTCTCTTTCACTATCTCAGTGAGCACGACAGCCGCTCAATTATAAAAACCTACCTTGTAGGTTAAACAGATTTTATTATAAAACATTAGCCCATTTCCAGAATTGAATTTGCCGAATAATTTGTGCACGGGGAACACTGATTACTTTTGAGTGAATATAGCCGCAAGCCGTTCGAGGCAAGCCGCATTTTTGCTGTCACTCGAGAGATCGTCCACTAGCAGTCGAGGGTCGCCCGCGATTCTTCGCGGTAAGGTTACATTTTTGAACGTGATCGCTAGGTAAATAGAACATGGCCTTGTTATACTTGTGTATCTTATACTAATATTGTTTCGTAATGTATCTCCACACAGGGCGACCCTATCGATCCTATCGACCCTATCAACACCCTTGGACCCCGTTCATCCCCGCTGGACCGCATCCACACGAGCCAGCAAACTCAAGATCGACGCGGCAAAGTCAGATGGACAAAATGGCGACGGCTGTGTCCGACTACGCTCGAGCTGCTGTTCCGGACATCACGGCGTAATCACAAGTAAAAACGAATATTTTTCATGTTAAATTAAGACCAGGAGGACGTTTGTTGAAGACAAATGAAGAATCTTCCGTCTAGTCAGTATCTTCGCACGCCTACCCACATCTTAGCTTCGCAATGTCTGGGAATACTGTTTGTAATCTGTCACCATTTAAATTCTGCCGCATCGTTCCATCTTCAAAATTACTAACTGCTTGCAACTGGATACTCCCTATTTTTCAAGATGTCCTGTATTTTATTATCTGTAAAGAAAGGATTCATATCCCTCAGCTGCCGCTGTGACATTCTAGTCATGTTAAATTAATATGATTTTATTTAAGATTTGAAAGGGTGATGTAAGACATTATAAATCAACTACTGCTTGAAGCATTTTGGGTCTTTTACCTCATCATTAGTTTTCTTCATATACTTTGCTTGGCCCGTATGGCAAAAAAATTGCAATCTTACGATAACCTCACTTGCTCCTAAAATTTGTTTTCTACCCTAATCTTGTTACATTGTAATACAGTTCATCCCTATCTTGTTGTTTATAACAAGTCTTCATCCGCACGTTTAATATTAAGATTTGTTTCGCCGCTTGATCTTCTTGAACCTCTTTTACAAAACACTTTTATCATTTAATTTTAATTTCTTTAAATTGACAAGTTCGCCTTTTAAATAACTCAAATAACAAAACCTTGGGCTATATTTCAATAATTCTTTTGTTGCAAACGCTGGTGATCTGACATAATAAGACTAGAATTCCAGCTTTTATTTCATATTAAAAACATTATTTTATCTCATTATTTATAGAATATTTTGTACCAAACATAATTTTACTTAAAAAAAAAGATTCTTGTTCATTTTCATTTTATTTTTGGAATTAAATTGTAATAAAACCAAATATTTGTACTCATTGTGTGAACCCATCTTGCTTGAACTCCCTTTGCTGCAAGCAGACTTCCAGTGAACGTACCTCACGACCCCCGACTGAATCTAGCTGGTGAACAACGGACCTCAGAGGATCTTCTCCTAGCCCCAAGGGCGGGATAAGAGCCTCTCCGAGTCCATCCGTTGCAATATACGAAACGACGAGGTGTTGAGCAGGGTGGGCGAAAAGAGGCGGCTCCTGAATAGAATCGCCCAACAGTGAGCGATTTGGATAGGCCATAATATAAGGCAACCGGGCCTGCTTTTAACCATCGTCGAGGGAAATGTTGAAGGCAACAATCGTAGAGGCCGCCCGAGATTAAGCTACGTAGACCAGATTATCGGAGATGTGCGCTGTAGCACCTACCAAGATATGAAGAGGCTGGCAGGTGACAGAGAGGAGTGGAGAAAGTGAGTGCTTGTTGCAGACCAATCCTAGGATTGCGACCTAAAAAAAGGTCATGAGCAAATGAGAACTCCTAAAAGGATGAGATGCATGTTTCCTTCATGTAAATTAAAAACCTTTACAATGTGCAGTAAATCTAAAGTGCATCTATGTGCAAAAAAATCAAAAGATTGTTTTAATGAGTTGCACAGGAAGTAATGCATTAATTTAGTATTAAATGCATGTGATGCCGAAAACGGCACATAGTATTTAAAAAAAAAAAAAAAATGAAACAATGATTTTTTTTACTATTTTTCCCTTAGTCGGTGAAAGCTCTATAAAATATATTTTTTCATACAAAAATCAGCATTTAAGGGTTATTCATGCATTTAAGGGTTAAATATTTGTCAAACAAACTTTTATCAAACTATGAGTTTCGATTTGTCCCATTGCGAAATCTTTATCAAGACCCCCTTGAAAATTTCTTTGGCGTGATTAGGAGCCACGGTGTACGAAATGTGAATCCATTATGCACATCATTTATAAATTCATTCAAATCTCTAATAACAACTTATTTAGCCTCTGCTCACTCTGCTGGCTCAAATTGCGAGGAAGACGAGGACGATATGTTAGTTACTTCATTTAAATCATTTTTATCTTGTAATGTTATGACACAACAGACCACCAAACAACTGATTACTGACAAATTCAAAACAGATGTGACAAAAATGCTAAAACTCTGCCAATTATAAAAAATGATTTTTTATCTATCTAAATTATATTATTATTATGTAAAAAATGTTATCCATAAACCTTTTTCAGGTTTCTATTATATTTTAAATAAAAAAAATTAAAAAAAGATCGACAAAATTTGGTTGTTGATCAGCCCCAAAGTATGACTCCGTCCACCTTAAATTTTTCACCACCAGAAAGAGACCTTAAATATGTAAGTGGTAAAGGGTGTAAAGTAGCAAAATGTTTGAAGAAATTAGTGAAGTTAATTTGTGAAGAATTCTAGCACCGCTCGCTCACAAATTGAACCTAACAAATTGGTGTGGAGTGGACCAAGCGTCTTATACCACAGCTCTAGGAGTTGGCGGAATGCTCTAAGCTCTTCGTGCATTACTGCCAGCACAGAATGATGATTTTGCCAATTTAACTCCTGAAGCTGTGGCATTAATGACTCCTGTACCATATGCTAGTATTGTATCCTGGTTGGTCTCAAGGGGTAAAAAGTCATTAACCCTTTTAGTGCCATAATATTTTGTCAAAAGATGCTAAAAATGCCAGTAAAAAAGTGCATTTTCCTAGATAATTTATATAAACACCAAAAACACTTACCATTTCTGTTACAATATACTAATTTTCATAATTTTTTCAACATTCTCTTCAGAAGGTTTCAAACTATGATAATAAAAACACAGAAATTGAATATGTACTACATACATATTTATTGACAATAAAATTATAGAAAATATACATATATCACTCCCGCTATCGCTCTCGTAATCACTAACTCAGTTTTCAAATTGTTCTGTCATTTCAACATCCATATCGGAACTTTCACTCGTGTTCGACATTTTGAAATCAAATTGAGGATTATAGAAATAAATAATAATAACGGTGTTTGTAGAAAAAAGTGTGATTGAAGAAAGTTAGAAAGCACTGATGCGCGCCAAAAGTGAACTGTCGAAACGAGCGCTATGGTGACGCTGGCATTTTTTGCACACCTACCTATGAGTGTAGAAAAAAGTTAGAACGCAATTTAATGAATAAAAATATGAACGCAGGAACACGACCGTCACAGACACGCGCCAAAAGTAAGCTGTCGAAACGAGCGCTATCGCGACGCTGGCATTTTTCGCACACCTACCTACGAGCGCCACGGCGCTTTTCGGCACTATAAGGGTTAAAGGCAATATCTCAGAAGATGTATATAACAGCCATGGTAGCTTTTGCTCGCAGAGGAGTCATGACAGATGCTATGTGTGAATCATTGAATAATCACCTAATAAATAAAGGATGCAACAACCCATCCCTTAGTCCAGATATTATTACATATATCTATGTAAAGAAAAATGTAATTTTCTTTCATTTGAAACAATGCCAAGCTTCACTCGTCATTGTGTAGCATAGACTGTCTATGGTCATTATTAACTACGGATAGTAGAAACCATTGTTAAAATTATCTATGATTGATGATAGAACAATTTGATAAAATATTATTTTAATATAAAAATATGATAATCAGTTTCAATAATAAAAGGTGATTGCTATCGTAATTGTGAATAAGGAACCGGCATTACAATTAGTAATTGTAATGTAACAACATTAAATGTTGTTTCTTTCTTTACAGGTAATGTTTTTTTCGTGCTAGATACCTACCTTTCACTATGTAAATCTTATGAGATTGACTAAAGAAATCTTTCTTTACAGAAACTCAATTGTGTTCTAATTGATAGTGTCGTAATCACAAGGAAATTATCATTATATCTATACAAAAATGGGGTCAGTCATAAATGAAACCAATGCTCAGATAATATTCGATACCTGGGCTGACGACTTTGCTGGGCAATCACTCAGAACCCGCATTATCCTTCAGTAGGTAGTAGGCTCTGGCCTTACTGCTTTAGACGTAATCAAGAATGCGTTAATTATTACCCCAGTATTTCCATGGGCTCAGGTATCTGGTCTTTTGCCAGTAAATGTTGTTGCAGCAACAGCAGCTTTTATAGAGGTGGCTGGCAATCCTTACTATGGATTCAAGGCAGATTTAGGGGTTGTCAAGTCCACCCATTACAAGTCTCTCTCGTATGTTGCTAAAGAGATTTGCAGAAGACATGGTGGCCCGACTCCTGACCACAGCTGGAGTAATCAACAAATGAGCTAAAATCAACAAAACCGGAGTAAATGTCAATGTGGCTGACATTGCCAGCTTCCGCACAGCCACCCGCCTTCTGGGAGAAGCCAAAACACCGAATTAATTAATTAAATTGATAACGAACTTAAACTCAAGTATGGAAACTGGGGGCATAACTGCATATGGAGGCAAAAAAGTTTTTATACACATCAGTATGGATATTTTTTCTAAACTGTCTAAACATACTATGTTCGCGTCGGTAAAACAATACATGACAGTTTGACGCTGACCTCTAGTGTATATCCGTTTAAGTGCTGAGAAGCGCCATCGCGCTTCTTCTCAATCCTCTCTAAAATAGTGTGAAGCGTGACGGCACCGCTCACATGAGTGTGTCTTCGCGCGCGAGTTAGATGGGTAAAAAATATAAACTTGGCGAGTGTCCGCGAAGTTTATATTTTATCAAATTTATAGTTTGTGCGCAGCTATGATTTTTTCCTATTGTAACAATAGAAATGAAAGAAAATGGCTCAGCACTAAAACGGATATGCTGCGTAGTGATAAAATTATTTTCATTTTTTTCAATTTAAGTAAGAATCTTATATTTACATCACATTTTCAGTGTTATTTTTTTGTGTTATTGAAAAGTTCTTCATAATTTTGTTTTAAATATGTTGATGAGTGTTGATTAAAGTTGTGAAATTGATATTTTATATCAACATAACATAAGAAACAAGCAAAACAAATGTACTTTTTGAAAAAATGTCATTTGAGGGCTAAACCACATATATACAGAACCGCGTTATTCCGTTGTGCTCCCAATTAAGTACAATATTATAAATTGATGTTTTAAAATTAAATTGATATTGTAGTAGGCGAGATATTTTGTAAATTTTGAAGTATGAAGATGGTTCGGGACTAGATGCGTCGTAAACTCGGCAGTTATGGGAAGAAGGATTTTTAAAATCAGAAATGCAGAAGAAACAGGGGTATAAAAAAGCTGCCATAACTTTGCAAGTTCCTACAATGACACTTAGGCCCCGGGTACGATACGAGCGGCAGAGCGGCAGACATAGACAAGAGTGGCGCTCTTGTCTATGAAGCGGTGCCGCTCACGTTTTTGTTTGTTTGAGTGTGATAGAGATGGGGTAGTAGCAGGCTACGATAAGCAAGAGTGGCAGGGCGGCACCGCTTGCCGCTCACACTTCGCCGCTCGCCGCTGTTCCCGGACATTAAATTTCGCTCACCGCTCAAGCGTCTGTTTTTTTTTTTCTGTCAATTTTTCTATGGGAAACTGTTTGCAGAGATATTTTACCGTTTGTGTTGAAGCTCTCCTACAAAACAATGTCAGATGAGAAAAAGTTAACGGATCTCGAGTGTGAGATTTTAATATCTCAAGTGCAATGTTTGACATGTTTGTGGAATGACAGACATAATGATTTTAAAAATAGCGTGATTACGAAAAAACTGTGGGATGAAGTTGGACAAGCAATAAATGTGTCAGGTAAAATTACTTTATTGTTTTAATTCATTTTCTTAAATGTCGATAACAAATACAATTGTAAAAAAATAGAAAATTAGCTATTGCTTAAATAGGTCATAAATGTATTGCTCTGGAATGGGACCCACTGAACTTCCTAAATTCATTCGTTGTCTCTTCACGGAGAACTGATATGTAGTCCGTGTCATTAATGCCATCCCTGTCTGGCCCCCGTTACCAAGAACCTGAAAGAAACAGGACATGTTTAGGTATAAAATAATTTTTTGTTATAATGATACAAATAATCTTTTTTATAGGGGACGATTGTAAAAAGAAGTGGAAGAATTTGATAGACAGTTTCAGGAAGAGTGTTCAAACCGCGCCTGCTAAATCTGGTTCTGCCGCCAGTCCTCCACACAAAAAGTGGAAAAGTCTCATGGAATTCACCCAGGATGTAATTGTTAAATTTATTTTATATATATATGTGTGTTTTTTTATATAAATATCAACATGTTTTAGACCCATGGCCATTTGATGTAATGGAAAAAATATTTTTTAAATGTGAACATTTTGAATACAGTGTCAAAAATTTTCAAAACATCATATGTCTTTTATTACATACCTCATTGTTACCACGAGTCTTTCTTCTGGTGTTATTTGCTGTTGAAGAGCCAGCCTTTTCTTTGTCAAGCGAGGGGTTACTTTCTGGAGTAAGTAAATAAATTTTTGTATAGACATCCTTGTATATTAAAAAAATCGAGTTTCGTCGTTTCTTAAATTATTAAACAAATTGTGGTACTCTCCGTAAACCTTTCTACTCCTGTTTATCGGGTGAACGCCATATTTCCTCTTGACATTTAATAAATAACATTTCCATAAATGTCTGACGTTTTAAAAATGAGTATGACGGCACGGCGACTGACAGAAGTTACCGCTCAGCCGCTTTGTAGCGTAGCCGGCGCTTCTCACCACTTGCCGTTCTGCCGCATTGACGCCAATTGACGCTCTGCCGCTCGTATCGTACCCGGGGCTTTAGAAACCGAAAATAATATCAACAGAAACCAGTTAAAATAATGTAACAATATAAAAATATAATAAAAAAAACCGTTGTGCCCCTAAGATTTTTTAACGGGTCAGTTATGTCCCACAGTGCACAGCGGTCCCGTAGTAGGTCACAGGGCTTGAATCACGATCTTTGAATTAAACCACGATTCCTCGTCGCATTACTCACTATTAGTGACACTACTTAAATGTATAAAAGGAATTGCAATCAGGTAATTTCTACATTTGTTTTTGTGCATCCGAAGTGAACGCATCGCACGTGCCCGATCATACTGTTTTCATTAAGTGCTAATTAGTGGGTACGTAGAATCTATTGTTTGTGACTTATTGTATTGTGATGGATATTCAAGTTGAAGGTATGTATGATTTGTTTTACGTATTTTATTTAAAAATTTATTTGTGTTTAAGTTTGTATAATCGTGCTACGACAGAGCATTTAATATAACCTTTTTTTAATTTATTATTTTTATTGAGACTTTTAAATACTTTTAAATTAATATAAATGCATAATTTTTATACCAAAATGTAGGTTAACGTGTCTTTTTTCGAATTATTAAGAATTTAGCTGCGATCATGTACGACTGTGCCTGTGAGCTGACTTGAACCAAATTATCATTTTTTGTTTTAGGTACGACTATCAAGTGTACTTTTACAAGACTATTTGTATTGGATACTTGGCTATCTACTAAGGAGAGTGAGGGTGATACTGATAAATGTCGTCAAGCTTTTCGATTTCTGAAGCAACTTCTACCGGATATTGAAAATGTGAACCATGACGACTTGCAAAACAGGATTTCTAAACTTTGTATGACTGGATTAACGAAAGTGAAATTTGCTATGTGTCAACTACAGCCAGCACCCAGGGGCCGGTGGCTAGTGAACTTCCTTCCACAAGCAGAGTGCAGTACAGAAAGGACTTCACGGACTGCAGCAATAGGTCAAAACGACGCAGGCTAGCCGAGTTAGTTAAGGTGGATAATTCCGCGATAAATTCTTTACTGAACGATTCCAACCGATCTAACACCTCTCCTGTGGAATTCAATACTGACGAAGTTTTATCTTTCATAACTGAAACTAAATTAACCAAACATCAATATTTATTATTGAAGGAGTTTATAAATTCTAAGTTGCCAAATTCATTGCCATCGTATCATAAAGTATTGGAGGCCAAGAAGCGGTGTTACCCATCGGAAGTATGTATTACGGAATCGTCTGCCGAAATAGAGTTACAATCTTTATTAGATCATACTGCATCCCGAATACTAGAATCTCAAAAAGAAGTGCTTAAAAGTATTGATATTAGTAATGAATTGGTTCTAATTGGTAAATGGGGAGTTGATGGTAGTACAGGGCACAGTGCATATAAACAGAAAGTTCTGCGTGAATTACATTTAACTATGGTTAATGGCAAGGTGTGTAGTGCTCTTAGTGACACGTCCTGTAGTAGGTGTTATATTTGCGGTGCAACACCATAAGAGATGAATGATACTTCCAAGGCTTTAAGTAAACCAACAGATAGTAGTAAATCATCCGTATTCTGAAAATAACAATGTCTGGATCTTTAAGATCTTTATCCCAACACTTAATAGACGATAATAAAAATTAAAAATGTCCAGAGCGGATTTTGTAATTCTACGGCTCAAATACAATGTATTAAAAGATGATATAAGAAAGATTGTTTCTTACAATCGTATTGATTTCTTCATCCACAGCGTCCAGATGAAATATCATGGCTAAACTTGTCATGACCGCGTTCGGCGTTACCGCGTATTCAAATCTTCCCATCTTGACATTTGACAGATAACAATTTACATCTTTCTCCCTCCCTCTATATCTATCTCATATAGAAACTTACAGAAACAAACACCGACGCAAAGTTATGTCTCGTTAATTTTTAATTTTTATTATCGTCTATTAAGTGTTGGGATAAAGATCTTAAAGATCCAGACATTGTTATTTTCAGAATCGGGCCGAATATCAGTTTGGCTTATCCCCCTTCATTCATGGATTCGTTTCTTCGAATATTTTATTCATATTTCATACAGATTAGATTTTAATAAATGGCAGGCGCGTTCAGCACAGGAAAAAGCTTTTCTTTTGCGCAGAAAAAAGCTTTTGTACAACAATCCTTTAGGGAACGATTAGGCTTGATAGTTGATAAGCCTCGAAGTGGAGGAAGTGGCACATCCAACGATGGAAACACTGCAAGAAGATTTTTTCTAATTCAGCTATGTCAGCGGAAATAACTGGGTTAGATAAAACACTTAATGATAGATGTCATCATCTACTGCAGTGTCTTTCATCGGGTTTCAAAATTAATAACCTCGCGATTAAAGATTATGCGTTGGAAACCGCGCGGATGCTTGTAGCAGCATATTCCTGGTACAACTTGCCTTCTTCTGTTCATAAAGTAATAATTCATGGGTCGGAAGTAATAGAATATTCACTATCGTCTATCGGTGAGCTTTCAGAAGAGGCCGCTGAATCTTGTAATAAATTAGTTAAGCAATTTAGACGTGACAACACGAGGAAAATGTCACGAGTCGTCACAAACAGCGACCTTTTAAACAGACTCCTTCTTAATTCTGATCCCTTTATTTCTAGTTTGAGAAAATTACCACGAAAGAAGAATTCTGTATTATCAACAGAAGTGTTAAATTTATTAACGATTTGAAAATTAGAGTTACTATTTGTGTTAAATATTGATTATCGTTTATGATTTTCTGTTTTTCATTTTTTTTTTTTAATGTTTAAATATGAAGTAGAAAAGAAAATTGTAAACAAACAAGTAAATATATATACAGATCCCCTCTACTTGACATTTTCAAATAACCTGTAAATAAAAAATATTTTTAAGATTTGATTCTGCCGAAAGTAAATTTTTCTTTTTGTAATAGACATACCAGAGATTTGGATCAAATCACCAAAGCAGAAAAGCATCTGAGATGTCAATTTTGTAACCCTGCATTTGAAAAATTATCATTTGCGCTCAAACATATTTGTTATTAAGAATATTGCTGTCTGGAATCCCCGCGTTTGAAAATTATCATTAGTGCAAAATCATAATTTGTTACCAAGAATATCACATTTATATCAAGTTGTAAATCTATCCTCATCTTTATATGTATTACTTGTTATTAGTGAACAGAGTTGTTTCTTAGAATCATGCAGAAAATCCAAAAACCTTGATGCGTCCGCGACCTGCATGTGACGTTCCGCATCGTGTCCTTTTTAAATTAGAATATAAGTTTTATTTTAAAATATGTTTAAGTAATTTTAAATATCGCGCGGCACCGCGGGTTGCCACCCCGCACCGCCAGGGGTTGGTAGGGCGCCATCGCGGGCGCGGTGAGACTACCCCCCTCCCCCGCAGACACAGAGGGTTGAAGCCACGCGCCCAAAAAGCCGATCTTGTTGAGTTTTGGCCGCGGTGAGGGAAGCAGCTTGCGTTGCCCGGGCTCCGGCCCGCGGCGGGCGCTCAAGCTGCCGCCACATGTTTTCCGAGAACATGGATTAGTGCTACTACGTGGGGGTCGGAACTGCTGGCGCTTAGGTTAAGATTAGTTATAAAATTAGTAATAGTGCTTTAGAACGTAAGGTTTAACTGTTTTTTTTTGTTGCGTTTAATAAATGTATACAATAGTGCCAGAGTGTTTTGAAATTCCCGCTCCACCTTCCTTGGCAAGGCATCTTCTTGATAGGCAAAGACGCGTAGCGTCCTAATTAATCGATCAAATTAATTGAACAGCCCTATCAAATGGCTCCCATCATGGCGGTACGCGTCCTTTGAGGACGCGCCGAGAAAGCGCTTCGATTTTTTTTAATAATCTTATGCCGGTTTAAATTCGTAACGTGTAAATTAAAATTATTTTTTTCTAAAAATTCGTAACGTGTAAATTTAAATTTAAATAAATAAAAAAGGAAAGTTGGAGCGGCGCGAAATAGTGTATAGGGAACCGCGAGATTAGTTTTTTCGATTTTTTTTAATAATCTTATGCCGGTTTAAATTCTTAACGTGTAAATTTAAATACATATAAAAAAAATCGTGGTGCCCAACAACAGATTAGGATAGTTTTAGTGATTTTAGTGAAAGTTTTGAGTTTTGATGTAAAACGCACATGGCCGTGGTCACGGGGTGAATTTGGGGCACTTCTCGGAATTTCCGGCCGGCCGAGGGCGGCGCGCAACCAGATGGGTTAAGCCTCGCCAAGCGTGGGCATTACCGAGAATTTCGAGCCGGGTCGAGCACACCACGTGCATTTACACAAGTAGTAGACCGTAGGTAATATTTTTCTAGAATAGGCTTAGAATATCCAGGTTCTTATAATGGACAATTTCTACATGCTTTATTTATCTTATTTATATACGCTGGAGAACCGTACGTCGCGTGTGTAACGGCCCGTTATGTTTTTTCTGACAACGCGATCGAGTTTGAGTGTTTTTGTTAATTCTATTTTTTGATCATAGCCGGTTTTATAATAAAGCGGGGTAAATTTTTTTTCAAAAGTGAGCCTTGTGTACGAGCCTATAAGGGTAACGAGAGAGAATTGTTCCGGTGTCAGGGCGACATGGAACCAACGTATACAAAGTACACACGAGCATGTGTATTAGCGTTCCAGTGGCGGTAAGGGAGCCAGACATGGAACCGCAGTGAATTAGAGAGGTACGCATGGCGAATGTGGTCTATGTACGGACGCATACAGAAGCTTGAGGAGAGGAGGACGACGAGGAATGACGAAGAAAAAAAGTCAGGGCAAACGACGATACGCAGAATATCCGTTTAGGAGAGTATACAAGGATTCTGGGGCGCGGGTAGTCAGTAGCATGGTAACGCGAGGTAAGTCAGGGAGGGTGAAGATTAGTGTAGGCAGAAGCCATTGTTGCCAAGGGCGGCGACAGCATGAATCAAAATGCCAACCTGCATTATTCGTAGACCGCGGGCGCGCGATATTTTCAATGAATATATTTTTTTTTATGTGAGAAGGCAGAATATTTAGGATTTTTTTTTCGACGGCTATGATTACAAGGAGGGCTGGTACATACGAGACGCGCGCACCGTAAGATAAGTGAAGCAATAGAAATTCTATTAGAATCCTGGCTAGGTTTAGAGGTAATCGTGGGAGGATAGTACATAAGCTTAGCATATTATTTAGTATATAATTTTAATCACACGCGATACCGACACGTCACAAAAAGGGGGGGGGAAATAATTCCAATATTTGACGGAACTGACTACAAGAACTGGAAGATAAGAATTTTGAAATTCTTACAGTTGAAGAAATGCAAAGATGCAGTTATAAGAGATAAATGTTCCACTGATAAAGTTGCAGATTGGGAGGAAATGAATATTAAAGGGTCCAGGACCTAGGTGGACCACTATTTAAAATTGTTAAACATGTTTTTATATATCTTTGGTCACAATATAGATTTTATTCAAATACTTTCAATACTTAATATAATACTTTGTTTGACGGCAAACGCATTATTCGGGAACGAATGCATCGAAAATTTGAATTTTACCGCACCACGGCCGCCACCTTTCATATGTCACATTTCATGTGACACTTGCGCGCGATTTGTTTCGACTAACGTCTAGCTAGACCTAACCTCAATCGGAACGACTAAACTTTAGTAATAAAGTAAAGTAAAAATTTCAATATAAGTAATAGTGTTCTTAAATTTTTTTGCTGCAAATTCATTACAAGAAATTGTAAGTAAGTAATCATTTTCTTCATTATGCTAGTGTGTGTGTGTTCAAACTCAAATGTTATTGTTGTTAATGTTCTTAGGACCGGTCTTATAAACGAAAGACCAAATTTCCATTAGTTAATCGACAATTAACAAACGGATGGCCGTTTGTTTATAAATGTTACCGATGCTTGTCTTATAAAACTTTTTTTACCATCCGTAAGTATTGCGATATCGTACTGCTATTGTCTATGATTTTAGAGCTGTCAAAGGCGAATTATATCTCTTTTCTATGGAGACGAAACGTAAATTCTATAAACATAACCTACAATTTCTCACTTGCACGTGCACGCCCGAGACGCATCATTGGATTTTTATTATAGTTGGATTTTTGAGTACGTGAAAATTTAAAATGAATGTAAGTATTATTATTTGATTATGAAATTCCGCAAACTAACGTACAATGCTTTGTTTGTTACTTAATATCTTATTTTAAAGTTGAGTTTATTTTATAAAAACAACGTTTACATTCACTGTTATTAATGTTAATAAGCTTGATATTTTGAAAATTGGATTTTGTTTATTTTTTGTTCTATTTTTATCTTTCAGACAAACAAAAGAAGTGAACAATTTGGGAGTGAGGAAACTTGAGGATTGATTTCCGGTGCTAGTTCACGTCACAAGTGTTGATAAACGCTCTCGCAATTAAAATAAAAACAGTGCAAAATAACAACCGTGGTGCAAAAAGGTGCCGATCTAAGTGTAACCTGTGGGTGTGTGTGTCGAAAGACTATAAAATAACATCATAAAAACAGTGAAAAGGTGATAAAAACTCGTAATATAACTAGGCACATAATTTGAGGTTACATGTCAAAATACAAGCAAAACCATAGACAGTAAGTTGATAAATCTACCGTGTAGCTACTACCAACCTAAGAAAACAAGTAGCTCGTTCAGAAACATTTAAAAGGAAATTGCGTTCCGTTTCTCCTAATGATGTCTTCCGAGTTGTCACCCGAGATGTCACTGCTACTTGCGAAAATGACAGAACAATTAAAAATACAAACAAATGTCATAACAGAAAATGTCACAGTGGCTATCCTTCAAAAAGTGGAAGATAAAATAAAACCAATAATTGAGGAGAATCAAAACCTGAAAATTGAAGTCAATAAATTAAACCACAAGATAATAAATCTCGAGGCGAACAGTAAAAGGAAAAATGTCATAATTCATGGGCTTGCAGAACCAAAGACCTGATTACTCTCGTCACATCAACAATAAAAGAATTAGACGTGGAACTAGAAAAAGGCGAAATAGATAGACTTCAAAGACTAGGCAAAAAAGGAAACAACGATACTAAAATAAGATTCACCGGGGTCCGAATCAGTTGTACATATTGTATTATAAAGTAGTGTCTCCAATAAATGTTATTACCTACGTAACGCGTATTACTAGAAGAACCGGATTATTCCCAAGTGCGTAGGCCGAGTTATATTGCCTATGCACGCAAGAACATCACACTATATATATATATATATATATATATAGTTTTATTAGTGTTAAATATTAATTTAAAGTTTTTGATTTAACCATTAAATTAACCATTCGGGAGTAGGCAGAGAATATCTAATTCCAGACTTCTCTCTTAACATACACTTTTAACTTTAACTATTCAACGGCTTCAACGGTGGAAGAAGACACAATACTAGATAAGGTAATATCAATGACAAAACTAAGCTGTTTTGGCTTAGCCAACACTTTTGATAGTGATACTATCCAACCGTCACCAGCAGTCCCGGAATGCATACCAGCCGCCAGCGGTACTGCTGATATAGTAATAAAATTGAGTCCATTGCCCGCAGAGGAGCTGCATCCACAACCTGCAGAGGGTCTCAGCCAAGTGGACTTGGTTGAGGTAGTCCACACGGAGGATACTTCCTCAAAGTGGAAGGCATGGACACCAACTTCGTTGAGGACTCCGGTTAATTCGAGGCTCAAAACCAAGAAGAAAAATTTAAATGACGAAGTACTGCGCTCTAAAATTGCAAAGAA